>WBNQ01067478.1:0-16960 GCA_013401375.1 Spizella passerina | reverse complement strand
ATAGTTTATGTATTTCTTTCAGCTGAAGTGGCATTTTAAATAGATCCTGTCCTACTTCTCAAACTTTTTTATTTATTCCAGTGTAATTATTTCTACTACATAGTATGCTGGAGTTGGGAACAAACCATTTTAAAGAGAAACTTTTTTTTGGCAACTGTTTAAGTGACAAGGACAGCTGTGTAAGCCAGTGTGATGGTTAAAAAACTTTTTATCCAGTTGTATATTTTCTTGTTTAAAACTCACCTAACTAGTGTGAATTTGAATATCAAATGAAAGAGGAGAGGAAAATTAGAGTAAGAACAGAGGGCTTTACAGCATCAGTAAAGGGTGAGCAAGAATTGCACTGAAGTGCATGCTCTAGAGAAACTGTGTTTATTCAGAGTAAATCAGTTTCAGTTGGAGAGGCTAAGTCTGTTTGCATGGGTAGTTCTGGTAATCTGGAAGGGTAGAAGCACCAGGGGTCATTTTCCTGCAGGTCATCCCTATGTTCTGTGAGTGTCCCTCTCTACTGCCTGGTGACAGTAGAGGAGCTGCATCCTCTGCTTCCTCCTGAGTCTGACAGGCAGAGGGCATGTTTGAAAATCATGTCTGGACCATGGTAAAAGCAAGCATCAACATTCAGATATTTCTTTAGTCCTCAAAAGCACAAGCTGAGGCATATAGAGAGGTTGGGCACCTAAGGAATTAACCAGTATATCTCTGTCAGAAGAATATCTTATTTAGACATCCATTATGTTTATTTGTGTACACTTTTGAGTGCCATTGATGTTGCTGGTGCTGTGTGAAGCAATATTGATGTAAAAGCACATTGCATCCAAGAATTTCTGCTCTGCTAACCAGCAGAGAGAAGTCTGACAAAGGGCTTTTTGGAATTCTTCTCAAGAGGGTTGTTTGAAATGTGATTTGCTGATACAGAGTAATGAACGATCTTTGCTAACAGTGAGGGTCAAAATAAACTATATTGTAATTTTCATTTAAAGGATTATATTTCATGCATGTGGATGGAGCAGTTGAAATGTTACTGAACATTCAGCAGAGCTGAAAATGAAAAACTTCCTGTTTCAATAAAATTGCATTCTCAATTTCCTAGCAGTGGCAGCAAGACTATTACTCTTTATTTAACATTGGCTTTTATGCAGTTTTAGAGCCATTGGTGCATTTTAAATAAGTAATTAAATTATTCTTATATATATTCAAAAATATGTAACATTGTATTTAAATGTCTTTTGTAGATCTGTTCTTCTCAATCATATGGCAAGAGAGCATGCCTTTAACATTGGGCTGCCAGATAACATTGTGAACTGCTATGAGTTTTTGGCTGTATTGCAGGGAAAGCTTGACAAGTAAGTAGAATTTTGTTTGTTTGTTTTCAATAAATTTGGGTTGTATTTCTTTTAACTTGGAAATAGTAGGTAGAAATGAATTCCACATTTGTGGCTAGTTAAGAAGCAAAGAGAACATGTAAGTTTATTGTGAGTCCTCTTAGAAGTCGTTTTGTTGCCTTATTGAAAGCCAATTCCTAACAGTTAATAGTATGAAGTCAAGTGCTGTATTTCAGTTAGGTGTTGCACAGTTTGACATCAATAATAGCACGTGCCTTTTTCTCATAACTGTTAGCATTAATGTTCTTTCTCATTGTGACAAACTTTTTTGCTAAACATCTCTTTAAATGCTGAATACAGAGTCCTTGTTCCAGACTTCTTTTGTCTCCATCTACCATTACTGTGGGATGTTGGCTCTCTCCCTTTTGTACTGCTTAGAGAGCCAACCCAGAGCAGAAAGGGATAGACACATGTTAACTTTTCCCAGAAAAGAAGACAAATAAAGAATGCCTTTTCTTTTCCTGTTGGTGTTGCCTAATGCACTGAATTACCATGCTCACTGATAATTTGCAGCCCTACTGTTTATCAGTAGGACCTGAGGCTTTCAGTTCAAGGCAGTTTTCTCAAACCTGATCCTCTCTGTAGTTAATGCACATACTGAAATTGTGTCCAGAGTAGTGAAGGGCCACTCCCCCTACGGCTAAGAATAAACATATTAGCTATGCTAGTAGAATAGTACCTGAGAATAAATTACTAGAGGAGAAAAATCTTGTTTCAGGCAAATAAGACTGCATTATGTATGCTGACAGAAAGCCTTCTGTACTCTTCATGGGAATGCCTTTCTCAAGTAGAGCAAACACTTTGCTGTTAGCAGGTGGAGCAAAGCAGATATTAAAATTCATAGATGTATTCTGGCATCAGACCTATGATTCCCCAGCAAGGCAATCTTGATTTGAAGTCTGCAAGCATAGGGAGAGCTCAAAACTTCTTAAATGTCTTGAAAGGCAGAATGATACTGAGAATCCTGAATTCCTGCTGCACACAGAATATCTGAGGGGAATCTAGAAGCAAAACAGTTTTATGATGCTGATTTAAGGCAATGCATGTTCTTCTGTTTTGTTTGAATTGCTCTGGAATACATACTGTGGTAAAATTCTCATTTGTTAATGAATGTTTTCACCTTCTTAAGTAATGTGTATATACACCTAAATAATACCTTCCTGTCTATTTACATATATGCATGTACCTATGTGTATGTATGTCTGTCTGTGAATTATATATACTTCTCTGTGTGTGTGGATATGATTTACTTACAGAATTTTACTTAGGATTTCAAAACTCATTGACCACCCTGGCAAACTTTCATTTGCTCTCCCTGTTGAGGTACAACTATAAAAACTTTCTGTTTAGCTAATTTAGATTTTTTCAAAAGATAAGTAGTATGTTCACAGTTCGTTTCTTTTCAATCTGAATTACAAAGGAGCAATTACAGATGGATTGGATGTTAGTGTAAGTCCATGCTGAGTTACAGAGCTCACACAGTGAGCAATCAGCAGCCTTTCTGTGCCTACTTTGGGTAATCAGACTTTTCTCCCACTTTGCATATGGGGCAAATAGTAAAATTTTTTGTTATCTATATTTTTCATTTTTTGTGATTGTTATTTCTGTTTGACTCTACTGTGATCTAAGATTATCTTGTAATTTTTTTTTCAAATAAGCTTTCTGTTTCTTTTAGTTTGCTGTGACATGCTTAGGTTAATCATATTATATATAACTCCAGCTTATTCAAGTTTATTATTTGACACTATTTTCAGTTTAACATGTTTAACTTGTTTAACAGTTTAACCTGTTTACCTTTTTATCTTAGCTTGCAGTGTTTATACTGTGAAAAAGTCTTCAGAGACAAAAACACACTTAAAGATCACATGAGAAAGAAGCAGCATCGCAGAATCAATGCCAAAAATAAAGAATATGACAAATTCTATATCATTAATTACTTGGTAAGTAGTTCTGTGAATAATTAGCAAATTGACTAAAGAGATACAGACATTATCTAGTTAAAAGTGAATAAATCCAAACTACCAATTAGTATAAAGGTCAAAAATCAAGTGAAGGATTCTTAAGAAGTATGCTCATTTATGGTGTGGTATTCTGGATAATTGTCAAACTAAGCACTAGTAAACATTTTTTGTTGAGATTTGATTTTGAGAGATGCAAGAGTGTAGCTTGAAGAGACACTAATCATCATGTCATTAGTGCTCAGTCTCTGCTTTAAAACAGAAGGGAAGGTGAGATTGAGCAATTAAGTAAATGGAGGCCTAACTTAAAGCAAGTTGGCTTTGAGCTCATTTTCTACAAACCTGAAGCTGGAAGTGCTCTTCAGAGGATAAATTAAATGCAAAGAGGAGGAAAGTGAAAGACACAGAGATGAAAGAAAAACAGTTAGTTTTTAGCCTCCAGGTAGGTGTATGTTGCTAAATATTTTTTTATCTCAGACCTCTGAGAGAGTGTGCATGTGTATGTAACAGATTTTAATTTGCTGCCTTCAACTTAGGAATATAGGAGCTGCTTCCAAAGCTGCTATGTTCTGTCTACTTCAGGTTCACCTGAAGTAGTCTTTGTGCCTTCTACATGTGCTAATATCCAGGTTATAAATAGGCATTCATGACTGTTTTACCTACTTTTTCCTTTTAATTTCTCTCCATGGGTGTTACTTTAATACTGAGAACAAAAATTTGTATGTTTAATGCTCTGCCAAGTCCCTTCTACCCAAGACAGAATTATTTCCCTTGGTGATATTTTATATTTTTCTTCCAAAGATCAATGATCTGAGACCTGGAGGTTTTTCCCTAGATGTTCAAATTTCACAATGTTGAAAACTGACCTGTATTTGCTACACAGTGAGGAAAAAGTTGTGAAGCTGTGTAGGGTAGATGTTCTTAGATCCTTAACAGAACTGAGCATTTACTTCTCCTTTGGAAGTTAACAGATTTTAATTTCATATAATTCCTTTAAGTGATTTTAATAGTTTCTATCTTCTCTGCTTGTCCTGCATGTAATATTATGTTTTCAGAACTTGGCATCTTTTTAAATTATCTTTTGTCTCTCATTTGCATAAATTGTCCACATTTTAATCTGTTCCATCTTAGATCAGGAAACTGAGCTAGGTGACTACCCAGGATCTCTGAGAACCATGAAGTACTACTTGAGAAATCTGAGAGACATGCAGGAAGGTCATAACATGGATACAGACACAATGGCTGTGTCATGTTAATAAGCAGAATATGCCAAAGTAACTATAACAGCAAGGCTGATATTCACATACCCAACCTCTTTTCTCCAGTTGCTCCAAAGCTGGTGGCCTTGCCCATATCACCTGAGGATGGTCTGTGGTCTGTGCTTGCTGACCCACACGCAGGTGTGCTCTGAGTGATGCTGCTGCTTGTGTGGCCCCAGACCATGCAAACTTTCACAGTCAGGGCCTTGGTGCCCTTTGCCTGCAGCTGGGATTCTGGCCAGCACCTGGCAGGGTGCCTTCATGTGCCAGCCTGAACCAGCTCAGGTATTGGTCACTGAGTAGCGTCACTCAGACATGTATTCCTTCATGTTCTGGAAATTACAGACAACAGTAAATATAACTCAGATAAGCTATGGCAAACCACCAAAATGTTAAAAATTGGGCAGTGGGTACTGCATATGCAAGATCTGTGCCAGTACATCTTCTGGGACATACTTGAATGATCACAATTCTTTGTCTGGCTCTATGTGCTCTGCTACAGCCACATTGTCTTTCCACACATTTTCGGTTGTCTCCACTACAGTCTGCTCAGGGGACTGTTTCTACTCAGCCTTTCTGATCCTTCTGACTATACCCACATCAGAATTTCTTACATTTCTTCTTTTAAAGAAAGAATTTATTTTTTAAAAAGAAAGATCGAAAACAGACTAAAAACTCTGTCTTAAACACTTATAAGATGGTTCACTATAAAATGTATGTTTGCACACAGGAAATTTTTTGAAATGTTCCTACAGAATGGAAAGTGTTTGCTTTCCAAACAGCTTTTGACAACCCTTTTTTTTCTTCATGGAGACAGGAAAACTAAAAGGAAGAACCTCAGTTTCTTCACTAGGAGTTCAGTAGATTGGCATTTACATTTTAAGGAGGAAATATTCTGTAGAGCACATTCATGCTCTATGGTAGTTTATATTAAATGTGATAGGATGGATTTTTTTCAAGCTGCAGCTATATTCAGTAAATTCTAGATGTTACACAAGATCTGCTTTTTGTAATGGCTCAATGTAGTGATTTTGCTTCCTCTCCCCTAACACCTCACAACTTATCAGAAATTTTTTTTAATGTGTACTATTACTCATTTTTCCCAATGAGTGTTAGAGGTCTGTGCTTCACATTGCTGCAGATGTCCAGGGGATTATACCGTTTCAAAGACACAAACATGGTTTACATATCACATCTGAAATTATTCCCCAGTGGATTTGGAGGTCTTTTGACTGTATTGTGTAAGTGTGGAATATTATACCAATCCTACAGAATGGCTTGAAGTGTTAATTCAGAGAGATGAACTGGTACTGGAGTGCAAAGAACTAAGCAACAATGTATTTATGATATATAGATGTAGAATTCCTCATTTGCTTTTCTTAAAAAAGACCTCACCTAATTTCCTTGTTTCTCTGTGTGTATTATCCTGTGGCCCCATGGCACACCTTGCACAAAGAGCCAAGTAAAAATGGAGAGAGAAGAACTTTGTAATGTGGTGCCTGCTGGAGGCCATGAAAGAACAGAAGGCAGTATTAAAACTCACTTATTCCCAGAGGAACAGAAGCAAACCCAGGCTGACAAGACCTTCCTTTTTGTATTCACCTGATTGTTACCAGCAGCACTTTTAGGTATGGAGTATCCTTTGTAGGAAGCCCAGGTGTCTGTTTTCAAATTGACTAATGGCATGTGTCTGCAGTATGTAGCATCAGTGAATTAATACACTTATAACTAAACTAGGCAGCTGAGAAATGGTAGCTGCTACTTACTAGAAAACTTTTTCCATAACGCTTTTATTTCCCTCAAAAATAAAAAGATGTTTTCTCCTTATTGCCAAGCTCTAGGTCATCGCTATTATCTGTTGGGAGGCAGGGGAAGAATATTTTATTATGGGAATCACTTCTTATATTTAACCTCTTTTGATTTACACTGTGTATTTTGTAAAACAGTAAAGGGCAACTCTTCATAAGTTGGTGATGATTTAAGATTTAATAAAATCCCCCAACTGGGGAATGTTTCATATTGAAATTCATCCACGTGGATTAACTAACATTGGGGTAAAGCCATCTCTTCTTCCTGATGCACCATCTCGAGTTCTGCAGCAATATAAACCAGATAACATAACTCAGATCATCACAGCAAGGCAGGTGAGAAAAGGGGAAAATTTGCAGGGGAAATCAACATATGTTTGGAGTTTGTGAGCTGCGCAGGCCTGGATCTCCATTTGCATGTAGTTTGGGAGCTGCTCTTTAGGGAACACTGCTTGAGATACCAGCTGCTGTTTCTAGTTTCTCCCATCTCTGCACTTTTTTCAAGCTGGGATGTGTTGCCTCAGTGAGGCACACAGACCTTCTTCCTGTAGAACTGCACTCTGGTTGCAAAGGTAAATTGCCAGTGAGGCATTTCATCTCTGTGCATTTAGACTACATTTTGGAAGAGGAAATAATCAAACCACACACATTTGCATGTTCTCATTTTTCTATTTTCTGTTCTCATCCTCTCTTTGAGGCACACAGAAAGTGTTTAAAAGAAAAAGTTGTTTTTTCTTGAATATATAGTAAGGCCTTCAGGGTTTTTTAATTTTGCATTTTGTAGTGTTTGAACTATTAGCAATGTCAAGTCTCATTTTTTCTCTGTTTTTGTTAAGAATTTCTTGGGAATCTCTAGAGATCATTCCTGGCAGCTCTTGCATCTTGGATGAAAAAGCAAAGAAAATTGAATACTTAACAAAGGCACCCTTGGTCCCAGATGCCCATCAAGCTGGAGAACTGAAAAAGTGTTAAAAAAAAAACTGAAGGATTTTTAGGAATGTTTCAAAGAACTCTTTTCCACCCAATTGCTCAGATTCAGTCTCTTGGCGCTTCCATCACAATGTTCCTAGTTATCCATTCACCATGCAATTTTCCAGTGATACAAGACCTGGTTAGCTTTTAGCTTTTTCCTTTTCTTTTTTTCACCTCTGAATATAAACAGTTGAGGGAAACAGAGACATCTTACAAGCTCCCTCTCTGCCTTCTTCACAGAAACACCATAAAAAACATCAGCAATAACAAAGCTCAGACATGTTTTTTCCCTTTCACCTTCAATTAAAAGGTGAAGCTTAAGGCTGCTGTTTTGAACATACTCTCTTGTGCTGATACACTTTGAGCTGGTAAGGGGAAACATGGTGAGCATTCCTCTTCATTTTGCAGTGGTTGTGAGCCACTATGTGCTCATTAAGGTGTTAGCATTAGCAGACATAGGAAAGGAATGTGCAGCTGGGAGAACATGTGGTGAGAGGTGTTAATGGCTTCATGATATCTCACAGTAATGGTGACATTAATGAGTCTCCCCTCTCACTCAGAGAGCTTACACACTACCATGTAGTATCACTGAATTAATTACACAATTTTCATTCTGTAATATATGATGACATTATGTTTAGAGCTGTCTAGGGACAATTGTTTATCATTTTCCTGATAGACACTAACAACTTTAAAAATTCTCATTAAATTGTTAAATGATGGATATCTTTTCCTTCTTTTTCCAAACACCCATAAAGGCAATAATCACACTTGTTACTAAGAATGTTATTAAATACATTTATTAGTAGTAATATTTCAATAAAATCAATTAAAGTATTATCTTTTTATTAGCTGTCTTTTTTTTTTATGGGACAACATCATCAATTCTAATCTTTGTGAATCCTCCATAGCCATCAGGTTCAAAAATACTGTTCTGATTACTGGTTAGTTTGCTTGGGTTTATTTTTAAAGACAAGAAGAATCCCAAGAAAGAAAAACACTAGCTAAAGATCACTGCTGGTATTTGAGTAGAGCCCTTCAGCTTTTTATTGCCTGTTATTTATATCTCAGTCCTGCTGAGAGTGCTTCCATTGTGCTGAAGGCTGCACAAATGTATTGTGATATACTTCTTGCTGAAGGTCTTTAAGGTATAAATAAACAACACAAAAAGCAAAAGGAGGAACAGAACACCATGAATAGATGCGCTTACGTTCATGTCTGAGAAGAGGAGGGAAGACAAAGTGGAGCTCTGTGCCCTGGCTCTCCTGCTCTCTGGAGCACTCTGGCTGAGCTGACACCAGAGCACTTTCTGGAGCACTTCAGCTAAGCTGAGTAGTTGCAGGGAATGTTTTTTGTTTGCACTGGCACAGCCTTGGCAAGGCACAGCTCTGAGTGCTGCAGCTGGAGCCTCAGGTGGGGCAGCTGTATGGAGCAGCACCTGCTGCTGGAAAGGCAAGGTGGGCAGGTGGATTGAGCAAGTGGGAGGGCAAACTTGAGGTATTGATAACATACCTGCCTCAGGAGCACTTTAGAAATGTTGCACTGTAGGGGGATAGAATATAAGAAAATAAAGGTAGTATAGAAAGTAATCTTACCCCTAAGGAGTTGCAGCTGGGTTAATTATTAGAGGTTAGGAGCAGGCCTGACTTTAACAGGCCACAGCTGTCACCAATAAGAAGAAGAGTGTTATAAAAGAGTGGCTTGGTTGGTTGAGGGGAGTTGGAGTCAGTTGGTTACTGTGAGAAGAAGGAAGAGACAGTGCTTAGAGGAGCTGCTCATGAGAAACATCAAGGAGCTATGAAACTCTTGCAATAAGGAGACAAGAATATGAAACCTTTGCAATATAATGGCAACATTGCACTGCTGGTTTTCTTGAGACCTCTGTGCCAAATCATCTTCCTCTCAGCTATGTGTGGGAAGTGCCCTGTTAAACGATGAAAATAATTCTTACTTTAAAAATTCTTACTAAAGCAGTGTTGTATGACTACCTTTTACTCACAGCAGTACTGAAGTGATCCAAAATAAGATATTGATTGGGACTTCTGAGATGTTCATTCAGTTCAGTGACAATGTGTGATGAGAATCAGGAAATGTTTGTTTTCTTCTTTTCTTTTTACCCCCAGGAATTTGGAAAGTCCTGGGAGGAAGTGCAGTCAGAGGATGACCGGGAATTGCTCGATAACCTAGAAGAGTAAGAGTTACTTATGTATCCATTAGACAGACTTGCAGGACCATTATTTTTTGAAGTAGTTGCAGGGAAAATGCTGTGCACAGTTAGCACACAGTTTAAATTCATTTAAGCCAATCAAATCAGCTCCAAATTGTCCTCATTAAAAACACTTTTCAGCAATGAGAGCTGTAAACTCCATTTTTCAACCACAAGCTTGTTTTTTGTTTCCTTAGAGCTCAAACAAGAGCCTTCTGACTTTGTAATGATGTAGACAAAATGCATTGTTGTTTAATTTTGCACCAGAAAACAGTTGAACAGATTCTGCTCAAATTTAAAAATTAAAAGTAAGC
This sequence comes from Spizella passerina, assembly GCA_013401375.1. Classification (NCBI taxonomy): domain Eukaryota; kingdom Metazoa; phylum Chordata; class Aves; order Passeriformes; family Passerellidae; genus Spizella; species Spizella passerina. The sequence continues at coordinate 7,061 of WBNQ01067478.1, read as the reverse complement.
ATCAAAAGTGTCAGTATGAAGAAGAAATTGTATTAAAAAATTGATAAAAAGGTAACAACTAGAGATTAAAGAAGGATTTCAAAGGAAGCCTCTCAGCAGTGCTGATTGAGGGCAACATCCACCTCCTCTGCATTGTTCTGTGGTTCAGGCGCTCAGATCACTGCAGAGGTGATTTCCTTGGCCATAGAAAATTGAATAAGCAGGAAGTAATTTATGGGAATCAAGGTCTCTGATCTTCCTGATTGTCTCTGTGACTTGAGGGTAATTTTACTTGACTCTACCTGGTGCAGTAATAGCTCTGTCTCTCAGCAGCATTAGGATTTAAATGTTTTGGTAAAGTATTCTCTGTGTACTTGTCTAAATGTAGCATAAGTGAGTAATTAATATTTCATAAGTAAATAACACTTAGAGTCAGCTCTGCCTGATTGTTGCCTACTTTGGCTGGCGTATTGAAAGATTAGAAAGGTATGTAAGAATTTTAAAAGACATTAGAAAAATAAATACTGGAAGCAATATTTAATGACTTGCCAAACTGAATAGGAATTGAAGTTAAGATTCTGTTTATTAGTGCAGACAGTTTCAAGTAGGATTAAATGTCTGTCTGCATAGAAATTACCCAATATTAACTGCTCAGTCTTTCTCAATTTTCTAATTCTTTCTAATTCTTTTAGCCTCTACACCAGATTGTAATCATGTGTACAGCCATAAATCCACACTGTCTTTTCCACCCCTTTAAAATATTCAGTTTCTCTGGATTTATTTCTAGTGTTCTGAAAGCAGAATCTGAATTACCCTTTGTCAAAATGTCTCTTCTCTTTCCTAAGAGTAAATGAATCTTTTTGACTTTTATTCATAAGAGATTGGTCTGACTGGGAAGAGCATCCTGTATGTGCAGTTTGCCTGTTTTGTGAACAACAAGCAGACACCACAGAAAAACTCTATCTTCACATGCAGGTAAGAGTTCTTTTAAATAACAGCTTTTTCATCAGTGTGGAATTAAAAATTGTGGTTGCAACATCTTTAGTAAGGTCAAATCAGCTCCTGCATTAAAATGCCCTCTTCAGCACAGAACTAAAGCACTGCATGCACCTCCAGGGTCTATTCTTTAAAACATGCAGAGAAGTCAAGCTTTACATTAAAAGTTTGACTAGCTATTACTTGTGAGTGTACAGACTGCTACAGGCAGTAAAGAAATAACATCTTTTATATCATAGTGGTTTCATGATTTAATATATTTGATGGTTAGCATCTGTGTTTCAGTTTTAACAAACTATTTAACAGTATTAAATATGAATGCAAACGTTTCTGATGAACCAAGACTTCTGAGGTTTGTTTCATGCATTCACGCTTTTGTGTATGTGTATTCATGTATATGTCTGTGTCAGCCCATGAAAAGCTGAGCTGTTTTTAACTTGGAATAGTAGAAGTAGTGGAAATAAGATTTTTTTTTCCTTCCCTTTTTTTTTTCTCCTCCAGAAATCACATGGATTTCACTTTCCTAAAATAAAGTCAGAGCATGGTGAGTAAGAGGGGCTGTAATTGTCACCATTTGCCACTAGTGTGGAGAAAACCACATCATAAGAATAGTGGAAAACAAGTTTATCTGTTTTATTTTTGTAGAGACATTGAACTTTTCCATAATGGAAACTGTTTCTGCCAGCTTACAAAAGCAAGCCAAGAACACTTTATTTTTATGGAACTGTTGCTGCTGCCAAGGATGTGTGCTATTTTCTTTAGACCCATTGGGTTCTTTTGCAGAGTAGCTTCTACAAATACCTGCTCTATGAGTTCCAGGTCTGGCTGCTGGAGACTTGGAAGTATTACTATTTTTATTATTATTTTTGTTGTTATTATTGTTATACCTGTTAATGCTTGCCTGCAAGCTAGGAGCTTTGTTTGGCCAATGTTTGCCTTCTGCTATAGAATAGAATCATTTAGGCTGTGGAAGACGTTTAAGATCCTTTAGGCCAGCTATAAACCCAGCACTGCCAAGTCCCCACTAAACCATGTCCCTGAGTGCCACATCGACATGTATTTTAAATACCTCTAGGCATGGTGACTCAACTACCTCTCTGAGCAGCCTGTACCAAGGCTTCACAAGCCTTTTGGTGAAGAAATTTTTCTTAATGCCCAGCTTTAATCACCCTCTGTCACTTTTTACTGGAAGAAGAGACTGACCCCTACCTGGCCCTTTCAGGAAGCTGCAGAGAGTGATGAAGTCAGTCTGGAGCCTCCTTTTCTCCAGGCTAAACAGGGGGGCAATCTCTGCTTCTGCTGGCCACAGTATTGCTGATACAGGCCAGGTGCCATTGGCCTTCTTGCCCCCCTGGGCACTGCTGGCTCATGTTCAGCTGCTGTCACCAGCACCCCCAGGTCCTTTTCTACCCTGCAGCTTCCCCCAGCCTGTAGCACTGCATGGCTTGTGTGACCAGTTGCAGGACCCAGCACTTCACCTTGTCAAACACAATACACTGACATCCTGACCCAGGCTCATCTCTAACAGGCCTGGTTTTATCCCTTACCCCCTTCAAATCTAGTTTGAAGCTGTCTCAATGAGCCCTGCTAACTCCTGTGCAAGGATCCCTTTCCCCCTCTGATTCAGGTGTACCTCATCTGTCACCAGCAGACCTGGGGTCATGTTGACACACCCATGATCCAAGTACCCCAAATTCTTCCAGTGACACCAGGTTTGGAACCAGGTGTTGATCTGCTGGGTCTTTCTGTTTTTCCCTCATTATTCCTTGCAACTGGAAGGACAGAGGGAAGCACTGCTTACATTCCTGATCTCTTAACTAGTCTTCCCAAGACCCTGCAGTCTCTCTTGATTGCCCTGGGACTTCTTGTTGCAACTTCATTACTGCTCGCCTGAAACATCACTAACAGATAATTGCCCATAAGGGCAGGGAGGTTTCTCATCACACATTGAACCTGAGCCCCAAGGAGGCAGCAGAATTCCTCTAAAAGTCAGTCTGGCTGGCATTTTGGCCCTCATTCCCTCCAGCAGGGAACCTTCTGTGACAATGAGCTGTATTTTTTTCTTTATGGGAGCAGATTTTTTTCAGGGCACAGGCTGAGTTAACCCTGGTGGCACCTCTGTGCTGGGTGAACCATTGTCCTCATCACTGTTGGGTTCCACTGCAGGGTCTCACACCTGTCACACCTGGGGATGTGGGGCAGTCACAGAGGAGACAGGTCTGCTGAAAGGGACTGCCCCTGTCCCTGAAGTCACTGTGCTCAGGGAGGGCAGGGGATCCTCCAAACCATGCATCCTGTCTGCCTGCTGGGCCTGGCCCAGGGAAGCCAGGGTACAATGCCTGTAGTCAGTCTCTATCTCATTTCCCAAGGTTCTTCAACCTACTTGCCTCCTCCTGAACCTCTGTCACTAAGCCTAAAGACAGACTGAGAGGAAACAAAGTGTTTGTAGTTCTTGCACTAAAAGAAGGGTTGGTTTCCCAGCAGCTAGGAACAAACACTTACTCAGTTAATTTGCTAAGATACAGCATGCAGGCAGTGCTGTTTTCAGTAAACTCTTATCAATCCTTATGTTTAATCCAAGCAAGCATTTTTAAATTAAGACTTAGGTTACCCAAATACTTGTTCACTACCATCTCTCCCAGGTCTGAACTTCTATCAGCAAGTAAAACTAGTGAATTTCATCAGAAGAGAAATCCATCATTGTCGTTGTTACAACTGCCAGGAGAAATTTGAATCCAAAGGAGGATTGATAAGTCATATGGAGGAGACCAAACACATTGCATTCCTGCCAGCCAGGTCTACATGGGACCAACCACAGTAAGGGCAAATACATTTCTTCCAGCATTTATACTTTTACTTGATAATTTCTGTGAAACAGTAAGTTCTGGGATTTGCAAATACAACAGTGCCCTGAGCTCCCTAACTCTAGTGGCCCAGATAAAATAATAAATGGTGTCAGAATTAGAAATCTCTGTACAGTCTGAAAATAAAATGAGCATAGGGTACTGCTCTTCTAGTTGCATCCAAGATGCAATGTTCCTATACATGGCATCTGCACTTTCAAGTCCCTGTCCTAGAGAAGTCTGTTGTTGCAAAATTGTTCTAGAACCAAGTCAAACCCCTTCTTTTGCGTGTCTGATGTACATATATGCATGATGTCTACCGAACTTTAGGCGTCAAAACAAATTGGTTGTTTACTTACAATTTTTTTCCATGGAAAACAGAGAGACAGTGTAAAAAAACAGTGGTTCAGACTCTAAGTAGGCTGTCTGGGTCCAGGGAATGATGCTCTCTACCAGGTGGTAGAGATCAGGGAGTGTTCTAATTCAAACACCTCAGTTCAGCCTTTGTTGAGGGACAAATGTGGATCTGTAGTCTCTTTTGTAATATCATATGGTTGAAGAAATAGGAGGAAGGGTTCATCTGTTGTCAGCTCTTCTCTATGACTCCTCTACACTGTGCATACCTGCACTGTGCAGTTGATTTTTTGGGTGTGCTGTTTACTCTCATTCCAGACAACCAGACTTGCTCATGTTTCCTTTCTAAAATTCTTGTCTCAGCCTCTCAAACAAAATGTGTGACTGTCTAGTAATCATGTTTTGTTGCTTTCAGGTATTATTTTCCTACCTATGAAAATGATACACTCCTGTGTACACTGTCAGACAGTGAAGATGCAAAAGCTGAGGATCAAAGTGAAGAAGTGCCTGTTGTAAGTGAAGATATATCCAGTCTAAAAGCTCTCAAACAGAGCAGTGTTTTAAACCAGCTTCTGTGGAAAGAGAACAAGAATCAGGAGAAATTTTGATTTGGAAGTACAGTGGCTGTCCTTTAGTGCTTTTTCTGCAAGACAGAAAAAAAACCTTGCAAGACTATTGGAATACAGTTAAACTCACAAATGTTATCATCATGGGATATTATGATAACATTATATAACATAAATATTAAAGAATGAATCCTAAATAAAAATTTAAGTGTTAACTTTGTTGGTGTATCTTCCTTTAAATTTTAGCTTCATTTTAAAATTAAATGCTTGATTTTCTGCTAAGATCTTCAAATATGCTTAGTGTGTTAGTGTTATTTACAAATTTTTCATCTTTTTTTAATTTGTCCTGAGTGAATCAGAATATGAGTTCTATTTTAAGGCCACCTTGTGAAAGTTGAGAACAACTTTCTGTAAAGCCAGTGAGTAAAGCCAGTGAGTAAAGCCAGTGTAAAGCCAGTGATTAAATCTTCTGTGTGCTATTGCTGTTAGAGAGCAGAGAGAAAATGCAATTCTTGATCACGTGTGTGGAGGAAATCCTGCTCATTTTTACCTTAGAACTTTTGGAAAATAAAATTAAATCTGTTTATCTCCATATTAATCATAACTATTTAAGACATATGGTGCCTGTTCTCAAAACCAGCTCAGAAACATCAGTAAAGCTCTGCCTACCCCATGAATATCTGACTGCAAGAAAAGTTGCCAATCTAAAGTCTAATTATTATAGGAATAATTGCAGTATTGGTTGCATCAAAAATCAAAATATTTTAAAGTATATTTCTTGTATGGTTATGAACTGAGATGTTAAAGAATGACTTAGGGAATTGCAGACACATAATCCAGATTAAATCCTGAAAATCTCAAGTCCACAAAAGCTGCCCTATTTCCTTTTCAAGTTCTCAAAGGGGCAGAAGGTCTTCAGCATGTCCAGAAAGAATCTCAATCTTGATAGGGTAAAGCTGCTCAGAGCATAGGTCCTGCTAGGATGAGCCAAACTAACTATTCCTGAAATGTTAAGTAGTTCCAGAATTCAGGTTTCTCTTTCCATAATATGTATAACTTCTTTCAAAAGTGTCAGTACATTCTTTTTTCTTCTTCAGGTCAGTGTTAGAGCACTGGCTGAAAGAATTGAAATCTTGGCTCAGTGCCCTTCCCTGCCTGAGAAGATTCAAAGCTGAAACTTTGCCTTTGCACAGCCCTCATTACCTGAAATTCCTTGCTATCAATAGAGTTGTTGTTGTTTGTCTTTATACAGTGACATTGTGAGTTGTAAAGCAGTCCTTGGGAGCAGGGGCTGAAGTACAAATCTTTAGCCATGTTCTGCTAAGCTTCTATGTCCCCCTAATTCACCCTGCAATCTCATGTGTATCAGTTGCTTTTCATTTGCATTGGACTGGTTTTCTCCTACCATTACACATCACCCTCTAGCACCTCTCTTTGCCTCTTCTTAGGTGTGGGTGCTCTGGAAATAAATTAGACCAACAGGATACTGAAAATGCACTGAGTAAGACAGATCAGTCACATAACTGCAGAGTGAAACAGAGACAGAAGCAGTACCTGACTCTGTCAAGAGGAAATGGGATAGAAGAAGTGCAGCAGGTGCTGAGAATACAGACAGAAGAAGGGGACAGTCATAGTCATATGTTTGCATTGGTACAAAAATCTGGGAGGAGCAAGCACAAGCCCAATATTTTTGAACTAAAATTTCCTGACCAATTTAAATAACCTACAATCTGTACTTCTTGCATTTGTAAAATTCTTAATTTCATACAGCAATTGCAATGGCTGTTGCTGCTTTTTTTGCCCCCTGGTTTTCTCCAAGCAGTTATTTTCTTCCTAACTTAGAAGCTGATTTCAGTCTTTGCTTTTTAGTCAGATTCTTAGTTGAGGGAATAAGAGTTAATGGGGCTTACATTAGTGATGTGTGTTGAGCAATGGAAAAAATCAGCAAAAGAACTATGGTAGCAGCTCATAATGAGTTTTATGGCAAGCCCATCTCAGGAGGGCGCATTAAGGGGAGCATAAAATTTTACTGATATATAATAAAGTGAAATGGCAAAACATTTCCTAATCATAAGGAATGTGGTGCTGAGTCATTCAAATCCCTACCAAATGAAAACAATGTCAGCAGTATGAAATGACTACTGTTCTGGTTCTAAGAGAAATTTGAAAAAGCAGTGTTTCAGAGTAGAATTAAGAGACTATCTAAAGAGAAATTGTATACATAACACAGACTGGTTGTCTATTTGAGTGAAGAGAAAAAAGGATTTAGGAAGAATTCATAAGCAGTCTATAACTGTTCACTTGAAATATCAGGAACATGAGA
>WBNQ01067475.1:908-27670 GCA_013401375.1 Spizella passerina | reverse complement strand
TTTTTTTTTTCACTTATAGAAACATATTTAAGCTCCAGAACATCAACAACAGATTTAATACAAACTGTTAGGAAATGAGCCCTCACATAATTCTGTCAGAAATCCATTAAAAATATAAATTTTGCTTCCAGAAGAATCTTCTTAACATAAATCAGAGAGCTGTTCTCAGCTCCACAATTCTCTAGTCATAGTTGATCTCAGCCTGACCTAAGCCAGAGCAATTAACAGCAGTTAAATGGCTGCTCTAATTTATGTGACCTGGTGTGGTTCTTCAGCCCAACAGAGACACCCAAGTCCCTGCAGGTCCTGAGTGCTTCACCTCCTCCAGCTTTTAACCAAAAAGCCTCTGATAGTGTGGAAAACTCAATTTTCAGAAAGAAAGAAAGAATGAATAGCTCCACCTGGAATGAGAGAAATACAACACACTTGGACAAATCCACCTGAAAACTCAGCCTAATTGGGAATCTAATCTAATCTGGGGAATCTAATTCCCTACACATGGCACAGGCAAACTGTGGAAGCAGAGGGAAAGCTGCTGACCTCCCTGAGCATCAGTAAAAAACAGGAGATTCCAGTGACTCCCAGTGCTCCAGCACTTTTTGGGAAATACTCCGTGGGCAGCTGATGATGCCCAGAGCTGTAATTTACCTGGCAAAGCAAAGTACTTCCCTGACCAGCTTCTCCATTCCAGTTGTGACAAGGATTGCAGGAAAATCCACTGGACCAGAAGCTCCTCCTTGCCACAGCAAAGCTGCACCTGGGTGGTTTTATCCCTTCACTGAACAGCACAAGTAAAGCCAAATGTGGCCCACATTCCACCTAAATTGCTGAAAGACCACAAGACCTATTCAGTCAGTAAGAAAAACTATCACACCAGTGCAGCCTAAGCTGTCTGGATGTCTGGATAGAGCCATAAATATTAGAGCAGGAACCTCTCCAATGCTCTTCAGTTTCAAACACCCACCTTTCACTCAGATGCCAATGCATCAATCAAGTCTCTTTGAAAATCTGCCCTTAAACAAGAGAGAATGTGCCCACCTACAATAAAAGAGCAGCACATAAAGCCCATCTGTGCTGGAAAACAGCTGGATGTGTGTCCTGGCTGGGTGCCTCCATCAGGTGTGCACCTCTGGGACCCCTGAACACTGCTCTGAGGAGGAGACAAGCACCAAGAGGCTTTTGCAGGGCCTCTGACAACTCTCTGAGGTCTTCTGCTCACTCATCTACCTCCTCTGAGACAAAGAACCCGTGAAAGTGTCAGTGGGAAGGGGGAATCTAGAGCAAATGCTTTACCACAGAGACACTGAAATCCATCTGTTTTGCTGAAAGCAGCAAAAAACGAGGAAGGCAGCAACACACTTCCTAGAAACCAGTTCTGCTGCAGTGTTAAGATACCAGTCAAAGCTCCAAGACAAGGCTAAAAGAAGTGAAGGCTTGTGCTGTGACTACAAAACATGTTTTTCTGGCCAGGTTTTCAATCACCAGGTTAATGGAGTTCTCCATGGCACTCGTGTAAGTGCCCACCTTGGCTCAGTAGAGCAGAACCCATTCCCAGGAGCAGCAGTGCCTGCAGCCACCTTCTCCTGAAGAGAGGTTTCAATTCCAGAGTACAATTTCTGGGAAAACAATTACACAGGAGCTCTGCAGCAGCTCAAGCTGTCTGCCCTCATGACACCCAAGCACAAGAAATTTCTCCAGCTGCCAGTGTGGAAACAGCTGCCCAGTTCTTGCCTTGCCTACAAACAGGGCTCCTTGGTGTCAGCAGGAATCACAAACCTTCAAGGGCAGGATAAACTTGCTGCACATGCTCCACCAGGTACCTGATGCCACTTGGGTTTAGTTACTTGCTATGCAAGGCAAATGGAAGATTTGTGAAAAGGCTGAAATCTGGAAAAAATCACATGGTTTTGAATGCTCAAGACTGAGCTCAAGCATCATATCACAAAATCACAGAATAACAGAACAGCTTGGGTTGAAAGAGACCTCAAAGATTATCCAGTTCCAAACCCCTGCCATGGCAGGGACACTTTCCACTATCCCAGGGTGCTCCAAGCTCCATCCAACTTGGCCTTGGACACTTCCAGGGATCCAGGGGCAGCCACAGCTTCTCTGGGAAATCTGTGCCAGGGTGTCGTCACCCTCACAGGGAATAATTTCATCCTAGTATCTATCTAAAACTACTCTCAGTTTGAAACCATTCCCCCTTGTGCTATCACTCCAGGCCTCTGTAAAAAGTCTCTCTCCATCTTTCTTGCCAGCTCCCTTCAGACACTGCAGGGCCACAATTAGGTCACCCCAAACCCCTCTCTCCTCCACAGGCTCTCTGATTTCTTAACAGAACTCTCAGGCATGAAAAAGATGTTCCAGCAGAGAAGGTGATCCAGTTTGCGTAGCCTTTGCTTCACTTTAGCAGAACATTTAATCAATCCATTAATGCCAAGTGATGGTTTGCCTGCACATGCAGAATTGGAATGACTTTGGTTTTAGGCTGGAGTGGTAGAACCTGACAATGAGAAACATCTCAGTGGTTTAATGACCACATCATTTTGGCCAACACAGCAGTCTGCCTACAGTCTGTCTGTAAAAACAGAGCAGATGGTCCTGAGCTTTCTTGCAATGATTTTTAGAAGTTTTAAGTGTACCACATGGCAGACTTCAGGATGGCTTTAAGGAAAAGACAGCTTTACAAAGCCTCCCTCAATGACTGTGGACCTAGCCAGGGAGTGATTGCAAAAGCCAGCACAAAGGATTCATAGTACTTGGTGAGGATGGGAGAAAATACCAGAGCTTAAAAGGAGGAAAAAGCAGAGATACCACAAAAAGTCACTCAAAGGCAGGTGAGAAACAGTGGAAATTAGCATGGAAGAAGAATACACAACAAAAGAGGGAAACTGGAAAGGAGCAAAAATGCCAGAAGGGTGATCAGGCACTGGAATAGGCTGCCCAGAGAAGTGGTGGGGCCACCATGCCTGGAAGAGCTCAAAGCCACATGGATGTGGCACTTGGGGACAAGGGTCAGTCGTGGCCTTGGCAGTGCTGGACTCCATTTTAGAAGTCTTTTCCAACCTAAACAATTCTTCTATTACTCCAAGAGAAGGGCAGGACAGAAAGATGAATGACAGTGAACAAAGACCCCCTTGCTGCCAGGACGAAGGGCCAAGATGTAAATCCACAGAGGAAAATCTCTGCATTCTCTAATGAGGCCTCAGAGGAGATTAACCGTGATCATCTTTTGGGAAATGCATGAGATTATTCTGCAGGTACAGAAATGCCACAGTTTGAAGGCTTTTAGAAGCTCTAAGCCCTCAAGAGGCTTCCAATGAAAGGGCTCAGTGGCTTTGAAGGGCATCATTTTGGCAGGATGCTTTGTAAGAAGGGACAAATTGAAGACCCAAAAAGAATGTCCTAAAAACCCGACAGGTGATCAGAGACCTCACAGCTCTATCAGGTGCACTGCAAGAAGTCCATGGAGAATTCTGTGACCAGAAAGTTCCTGTAAACCTCTCAGCAACAGCTCTGCCTCAGGTGTATGTTGGGTTCAAAGAGGAAACAAGCACCAAGCAGCAGACACGGGATAGTTAAAACTCCTGAGAGAGAAAAATGCAAAATGTTTCCATGCTGCAGCACAACAAATGACAGGAGTCGTTTGTCAAGAAGAAAATGCTACTCTGCAGACAACAGGCTTATCATGTGCTATTAAGTGTAAAAATTAGTGTAAGATAGGCTGCTAACATCATCACTCAAATCCTTCCTTGGAGATATGCTGCAGCATAATAGAATTTCTCCAAGCCCAGATAGGAAGAGCAGGCAGCCTCCTCTGCATGAAGATTAGCTAAAACCATGGCTTAATCTTTCATTTTGGACTGTTAAATCTATGCTTGTCTTCAAGAATCCAGAAGGCAAAGTTAAATGTAGATAAGGTCACTGTCAGCACAGGCAGGACCTGGGAAGAAAAGCCACAAACCCTTGAAAGTAAATCTATTTATCATAAATCACTGAAAAGTGTTCAGCCAGTTAAGGTGGCACAGACTAGAGCTGGCACAGAGAAACAGCAGAGCCCTTTCCAGGCTGCCAGCAGAGCTGAGTTCATATGGAAAAGTTATAGAAAGGGACAAGCAGGGATGCTGTCAATTCTTTTACTTCTTTTCTCTGCCAAGGTTGGGATTAAATGGCAAGATGGAATTTCTTGTTTGGACTCAGATGTTTGTTAGCTCTTATCTATGTTACAGTCTCACAAACCCTGAGTTCTACAGCACTTCACTCTAACAAACTAAAAATGGAGCCCCATCTCTCTTTCTACAAGGCCTTTTAAGGATAAACTGTCCAATTAAGAAATGACACCTAAATTATTTTACTTTTAACCCAATAACCAACCATCCCTGCCCCGCAATGCAGATTTTTTTATCCAATTACACAAAACCACCCAAACCCATGGAGAAGAAGATGAAGAAGAAGGAGCAGCCTCCACCCTAAAACCTCCATCTTGTTTTATATATATTACTATATTCCAAAACTTTAAACTCTAAGTTTTCCACCACATGGTATTACACACTTCTAATCAAACTCCACACCCACAATCCCAGTGCTATCATTCCATTTTGGAAGATTCTCCACAGCCTCAGGTCAGTGCAGTGTTCTCTGGCGGTCAGTGCCTGACAGCACAGAAAGTCTGAAATTCTCACTAAGCAGGGTTCCTACAGGACACCTTGGCCATGAGCAGAACAGTCACAAAAGGGTTTTCACAGTTAACCTGTGGGAATAAACAGTGGCAAGCTCATAGAGCAGCTCCAGTCACTTAAGGAGGAGACAGCATCCTCCAAACAGAGATGAGAAAGATCCCAGCCCACCAGGAACCAAAGGAGACACACTCAGCTGAACGTGGTCACCAACAGAGCTACCAGCCCACAATCACTCCCCACCTAAAGGAAGGAGGAGAAATGTTACCTGATATTTGCAGAAAGCTTAAGAATATTCCCAAGGTCACACGAGGAGTTTGTGGAACAGCAGAGAACTGAAACCAAACCTTGGACCCGCTTTCAGCCCTAATCCCCAAACCACCCCTTGTCTCCCCTGCAAAGGCTTGGCTGGATGGACTTGAGATCATTCTCAAGCTCCACATAGAGTACAGAGGATGGAAAATAACTTCCAGCACTGACAATATTGTCCCTATTTAGCTAACAAGTATTGATTTCTTCCCCAGCCACTCCAGTGCAGATGAAAGCAGCACAGATTTGGTTCTTTTGTTTAATTCCCTGAATCCAATCAGTTTTACTGATGCTATCACCAGGCTCTGAGGAATGATCACCCATGTACTATTTCAAGTCAGAGAGGTGCTTACATCTCATTTTATTTGGGACCAGTGGGAATTGTAGGTTATGCAGGAAGTCTGAACTTTTCTTCCCCTTTTTTTTGTTCGTTGTTGACAAAGCTCCCCCATGTGAAGGCACAGATCTCTGTCAAAACAAGCTGTTCTCACAGCAAGAGAACAGATGATGCCTTGTTCTTCTACAGATTTATCCCTTTTCTATGCAAGTGCAGAAACACTGCTTCCACTTCTGCCACAGTTCCATCTCTCCAGGAAAGAGAGATCTGGAGGTTGGGCACTGCCCAGGCTCCCCAAGGAATGGGCACAGCCCCAAGGCTGCCAGAGCTCCAGGAGTGTTTGAACCGCTGCTTCAGGCACAGGGTGGGATTGTTGGGGTGTCTGGGTGTCTGTTCAGGGCCAGGAGCTGGACTCAGTAATCCCTTGCAACTAAGGATATTCTGGGTTCTGTGGTTCCTCTTGTAAAGCTCTTTCCCTGTCATTTCAAGCTGAAGGAGCTCAAGTGGTCATACATTTAAGTTTTCCACCTGTGGCTGAGAGTAACAGTAAGCAGTGGGGTAACAATTAATCCATGTATCATTTATTCCTTCTCCATAGGTAGATCTTCCCTCTCTCAATTCTGATGCAATGAGCACAGAGCACTTGCTGCAGTCTCACCAGTTGTCCACATCTGTTGTGAAGATGAGCTGTCCCAGCTGAGATTACAAGAAAATATGACAATTTATGAACTGCCAATATTTCTGCCAGGTTTGCAATAAGCAAAAAGCAGCAGAGCCGGCAGGCAGGAGGGTCACGGGGCATCACTCCAAGCCTCACAAGTGAAGGGCAGAAATAAACTTCAGAGATTTTTTACAGTGTTTACAAATATTCTGCATTTAAAGCCATTCCAATGGAAAATCCACTCTGCAGAGTGGACTTTCACACAAAGCAGAATCTCATTCAGGACCTTCTGCTTTAGTCCAGCTTTGGTTTAGTGTGGCCAAACTGAGGACACACAGCCCTGATATCAAGATTGCAAGTGATAGAGCACTGCAAACCAGGCAGCAATGTCTGTGTGACTGCAACATCCAGATCCACCTGGTATCCCCATATCCCATACAGCCTTATCTACCAGCCACACTCATTGTCCCTCTACAAAAACCCTCCCCAAAAATAGCTTCAAATGACTGCTAGCCCATTCCTCCCTTCCAGGTCACAGCCAGGGTCACCAGTAAAGGCATGGAGCTCCCAGACCCAGCTCTCTCTGCTGCTGCAGCCCCTCTGCAGACATGAGTGCACATCTGTGGCACTAAAANCAGCCTTATCTACCAGCCACACTCATTGTCCCTCTACAAAAACCCTCCCCAAAAATAGCTTCAAATGACTGCTAGCCCATTCCTCCCTTCCAGGTCACAGCCAGGGTCACCAGTAAAGGCATGGAGCTCCCAGACCCAGCTCTCTCTGCTGCTGCAGCCCCTCTGCAATTCCCACAGCATCCTTAAGGAACAGGGATCTGCACCACAGCACAGCAGAGGCAGAGCCATCAGAATTCTGTGCCCATCACCACACTTCTTTCCAGCAATTGTAAATCCATTATCAAACACACTCTCAGACACAATCTGGGACACGTGTCTGGCACACATGGCGCCAGGCTATAAATAGGCAGATATAGACAATCATACTAGATATAACAAAGATTATTTGATTAAGCTGAGGCTCTGCCCTGCTGAACAGCCTGTGATCAGCAGAGAAACCTTGTAAGAGCTGGCTCAGAGCAGCACAGCCATGTCCCAGGAGCAGGAGGATGCTGGAAGGCTGTAGTTGCACCCCATGCCTTCATAATCTCATGTTCCTTTAGCCCACATGACCAGGGTATTTCTAAGGTTCCAGTAAAGCCTATATGAATTTTCAGTGGTGTTTTTCACTGGTTCCTACCAGTTTTACTTGGGAAGTCGAGTAAGTCACTACTCACTGCTACACGCAAAAAATACTTGGCTGGCAAATACTTCTTTTAGCCCACATGACCAGGGTATTTCTAGGGCTCCAGTAAAGCCTACATGAATTTTTAGTGGTGTTTTCCACTGGTCCCCACCAGTTTTATTTGAGGAATCAGGAGAAAGTTGCTGCTCACTGCTACACTCAAAAAATACTTGGCTGGCAAGCACCAGTAGAGAGCACTTGAGCATTTACAGCTGGACTTCCTAGAAGGAAGGCAGTATAAGGTCAAACCACTCTAAATACACATTATTTTCACTTTATCCAGCCTCTCTGCACAAACCACAGATGTTTAGCATCAGGGGAGCTGCATTACTCTTTCAGAGCTGCCCCAGCTCATACACTGGGCATGAAACTGGAGCACATTCCCACAGCAGGAAGGCAGCAGGTCCTGCACTGCTGAGGTGATGTGCAAAGCACTTCAGAGCACAGCAGCCCCAGCCCCAGCAGGGCAGCAGACACTGCTCAAATGCAGATAAATCTAAGCACATGTGCTGAACTAACTCTTTCTATCACACCTGTGTGCTCACCTTCCCAGAAACACTGACAGACAGGTCAGGGCTTTGGACTTGCCATGGTCACCCACACCTTCACAAACCCACACTGCACTTTTCTTCCAAATTAGATTCTCCACACTTGAACCCTGCTTTGGTCAGGTAGGGCAAGTTTTATGAACCACATGCAGCAATCACACCCAAAGGCTCAATAAACTAGTTTGGGTTCTGTGCAGAAGAGCAGCATTTGGAGCCTCTGGACCCTGTGTGGAGAGTCCAGAGCAGAACTTCCACCACAGAGCTGCTCCTGCTGCAGCTGACAGGGCAGCAAGCTCCCTGCCTGAGAACAAAATAAATTTTATATAAACCAAAGTACCTGCTGGGAACATCTGAGAACTGTGGTGCTGCTGTTCCCTCTGAGTCACCAAAATCCATTTCTGAGGCGCTGAGTGATGTTCACACAGACACAGATACTGTCTACTATCCAGTCATGACAGAACTTCCACCTCTTGGTTCCCAGCTGGGAGGAGACCTATTTTGAGTGCTTGGACCCTCAGTCATCCCAGTGGCTCTGCAATACAAAACTCCTGAGTTCCAGCCCTCAGCAGCCCCAGGCTGAGCTGCTGTCCAGGTCACAAACAAAGCTTGCAAAGCTACTTGATCCAGATGACCACATGCAANGGGGCATCACTCCAAGCCTCACAAGTGAAGGGCAGAAATAAACTTCAGAGATTTTTTACAGTGTTTACAAATATTCTGCATTTAAAGCCATTCCAATGGAAAATCCACTCTGCAGAGTGGACTTTCACACAAAGCAGAATCTCATTCAGGACCTTCTGCTTTAGTCCAGCTTTGGTTTAGTGTGGCCAAACTGAGGACACACAGCCCTGATATCAAGATTGCAAGTGATAGAGCACTGCAAACCAGGCAGCAATGTCTGTGTGACTGCAACATCCAGATCCACCTGGTATCCCCATATCCCATACAGCCTTATCTACCAGCCACACTCATTGTCCCTCTACAAAAACCCTCCCCAAAAATAGCTTCAAATGACTGCTAGCCCATTCCTCCCTTCCAGGTCACAGCCAGGGTCACCAGTAAAGGCATGGAGCTCCCAGACCCAGCTCTCTCTGCTGCTGCAGCCCCTCTGCAATTCCCACAGCATCCTTAAGGAACAGGGATCTGCACCACAGCACAGCAGAGGCAGAGCCATCAGAATTCTGTGCCCATCACCACACTTCTTTCCAGCAATTGTAAATCCATTATCAAACACACTCTCAGACACAATCTGGGACACGTGTCTGGCACACATGGCGCCAGGCTATAAATAGGCAGATATAGACAATCATACTAGATATAACAAAGATTATTTGATTAAGCTGAGGCTCTGCCCTGCTGAACAGCCTGTGATCAGCAGAGAAACCTTGTAAGAGCTGGCTCAGAGCAGCACAGCCATGTCCCAGGAGCAGGAGGATGCTGGAAGGCTGTAGTTGCACCCCATGCCTTCATAATCTCATGTTCCTTTAGCCCACATGACCAGGGTATTTCTAAGGTTCCAGTAAAGCCTATATGAATTTTCAGTGGTGTTTTTCACTGGTTCCTACCAGTTTTACTTGGGAAGTCGAGTAAGTCACTACTCACTGCTACACGCAAAAAATACTTGGCTGGCAAATACTTCTTTTAGCCCACATGACCAGGGTATTTCTAGGGCTCCAGTAAAGCCTACATGAATTTTTAGTGGTGTTTTCCACTGGTCCCCACCAGTTTTATTTGAGGAATCAGGAGAAAGTTGCTGCTCACTGCTACACTCAAAAAATACTTGGCTGGCAAGCACCAGTAGAGAGCACTTGAGCATTTACAGCTGGACTTCCTAGAAGGAAGGCAGTATAAGGTCAAACCACTCTAAATACACATTATTTTCACTTTATCCAGCCTCTCTGCACAAACCACAGATGTTTAGCATCAGGGGAGCTGCATTACTCTTTCAGAGCTGCCCCAGCTCATACACTGGGCATGAAACTGGAGCACATTCCCACAGCAGGAAGGCAGCAGGTCCTGCACTGCTGAGGTGATGTGCAAAGCACTCCAGAGCACAGCAGCCCCAGCCCCAGCAGGGCAGCAGACACTGCTCAAATGCAGATAAATCTAAGCACATGTGCTGAACTAACTCTTTCTATCACACCTGTGTGCTCACCTTCCCAGAAACACTGACAGACAGGTCAGGGCTTTGGACTTGCCATGGTCACCCACACCTTCACAAACCCACACTGCACTTTTCTTCCAAATTAGATTCTCCACACTTGAACCCTGCTTTGGTCAGGTAGGGCAAGTTTTATGAACCACATGCAGCAATCACACCCAAAGGCTCAATAAACTAGTTTGGGTTCTGTGCAGAAGAGCAGCATTTGGAGCCTCTGGACCCTGTGTGGAGAGTCCAGAGCAGAACTTCCACCACAGAGCTGCTCCTGCTGCAGCTGACAGGGCAGCAAGCTCCCTGCCTGAGAACAAAATAAATTTTATATAAACCAAAGTACCTGCTGGGAACATCTGAGAACTGTGGTGCTGCTGTTCCCTCTGAGTCACCAAAATCCATTTCTGAGGCGCTGAGTGATGTTCACACAGACACAGATACTGTCTACTATCCAGTCATGACAGAACTTCCACCTCTTGGTTCCCAGCTGGGAGGAGACCTATTTTGAGTGCCTAGACCCTCAGTCATCCCAGTGGCTCTGCAATACAAAACTCCTGAGTTCCAGCCCTCAGCAGCCCCAGGCTGAGCTGCTGTCCAGGTCACAAACAAAGCTTGCAAAGCTACTTGATCCAGATGACCACATGCAACCTTGAAAGTGTAAAACATAGCTGAGGAGGTCAAGAAAAAATTAAAAGAATGTTTGGTCTACATATGCATTTTATGGGTTTGCAGGGAAGGAGGAAAGCAGGATATGACCCATTGGCTTTTCCATATTTCCTCAGTACACATGCATACAACCCACAACAAGCTGAAGCACAGGACTGACAGGGAAATAACTGTGACAGAATAAAACAAACAATTTTGGAAAAACAGACATGATTCCATTAGAAGTCCTGGTTTCCTCAGTGTTATCTCCTGCAATGACTTGGCTTTGGTATCCAAGACAATGCAAACTCAGACTTTAGAATTGCTGCAGTGGATAAGGTGGTTGTTGTTCTCCTCCTTCTCTTTCTCCTTCTGTTTTTCTATCTCTTTTTCTCTTTCTCTTTCTCTTTCTCTTTCTCTTTCTCTTTCTCTTTCTCTTTCTCTTTCTCTTTCTCCTTCTCCTTCTCCTCCTTCTTCTTTGCTTCTTCTGATTCTTCTTCTTTTTCTTCTTCTTCTGATGTCTAGGAAGGGTTGAGCTCATACTACACTTTCCCAGAGTTTCTGAGGAATTATTTCCTTACCCTGCCTGCTGCATGCCCAGAACTAGCAAAAATATTACCTTTCAATTTCAATTCAATTGAGATTGCAACAGTTTGGATCTCTTTAACCTGCTGGATGATCCATGAGGTTCAAAACTCAGAAGAGGACGAGATGAACATCACCCACACAAAATGACAGCAACCCTCAGTGATGGCCTGGTACCCTGAGAAAATGAGTTCTAAAGGAGGATTAAAGGAACTTGTGTCTGAAACCTGTGAATGAACAGCCAGCAATGTACAGAACAAGATGGAAGGGTGAAAGGCCAAACCAGAACTTATTAGCAACAAAATGGACTTGTTTTGAACTTGTCAGAAATGAACAAGAAAATGCATCAACACCAAGTAGATTCCCACCACCTGTAATTCCTGCAGGAATGTGTCAGAATTGACCTCCACCTTCTTATCCAGCAGCAGTGAAATCAGAGAAGGGAAAGGGACTGACACAAGTGATGCCACATCACTGATCCTGTAGTAAAAACATCCATTATTCTCAGGAGAGAAGCTGAAGCTGGCAAGTGAAACGGGATTTTCTGTCCCCTGGAGAATCCCAAAGCAGCCAACAACATCACACTCATTCCACAACATTCCTCACTGGAGATAAATTCATTTTGTAAGAAGCTGCAAATCTTCTGCAGGCAAAGCTTGCTTTTAGGGAGAGCTACTGGCTTTCATTAGCCAAACTGATATATCATCATTAAATCTGACACTTAAGCAATTCCAGCTACGAAGGGCCAGGGTTATTTTTAAAAAGTAGTATTAATCCAGAAGGAGAAGCTTCTCCAGCAAACCACAAATGTCTTCAGTTAAAGTGGCTCAACTGCAAAGACCAAATTCAGCTGGAGAAGTTTCTGTTTTTCAGGAGTCTTCCTTAGTGATTCATTAGTTTATTGAAGGCTTAGTGATTTTTTTTTAATAGTATGCAAAGAATTATCTGGCTTTATTGTGTTCATAATATGTTTCTGCAGCTTAACAAAATCTATGTCCTATTCCCTAAAAATAATAGGTTGTATGCTTTCTTTCTAAGGACAACAAATTGAATTAAACTGTCTGGGGAGCTGAATTCTCTTGAGAATTTTTATTGGGGATTTAATTTGAAATATCGACTTTTTGCAAGTAGCTCTCAATGCTTTTGTTAGAAATTGAGGAGAGAAGCAACATTCTGGAGATGGAAATTTATCTGTAGACAGCCACTGGCTAATTGGAGTACAGCTCTGAAAACCAAGCTTTTAAAGAAAATTTTTGGAAAAAAGCTTTGGTGACAGTATTTGGTAGGGGAGCCCCCTGGGCTGAGCAGTGACATTGGTCACTGGAGGTGATGTTATTCTAGTTTAAAACCTCCAGGACAGATCACCAGGAGCAGCTGGAGCAAAGGAGGCTCAGGGGGGACCTTGTGGCTCTGCACAGCTCCTGACAGGAGGGGACAGCCAGGGGGGTCAGGCTCTGCTCCCAGGGAACAGGGACAGGACCTCAAATTTCACCAGGAGTGGCTTAGACTGGGTATCAGGGAAAATTCCTTCACAGAAAGGGCACTGGCACAGGCTGCCCAGGCAGTGGTGGCATCACCATCCCTGGAGGGAGTTAAAAGCCATGTGGATGTGGCACTTGGGGACATGGGTCAGTGGTGGCCTTGGCAGTGCTGGGACAATGGTTGGATTTGATGATCTTGGAGGGATTTTCCAACCTTAGTAATTCCATGATCATTACAAGTGCTAGTTCCTACTGGTATAAAAACCATTAATAAGCAAATCTCTATTACAAAACTGTGGGAATCCCTCCACAGTGAAGATGACAACAAGTGCAATTCTTGGAGTATTAGCACAGACTTGTAGTGCTAAGAGAGCATCAGTCAAACAAAGTCTGCCTTTTATTAGTACAGCACAAAGCACACGGGTCCCACCTCACCCTGGGGTTTTCTTGATCCTGTGAAGAATGCCAATTTTTTTTAGAATTTTAAAAGTCTAATAGTAATGAAATGGTTATTAAAATAGTAATAGAGTAATAAAAATTTGAACAATTTGAATTAGGACAATGTGAGACAACAGAAACAAAGAGTTACAGACAGTCCAGGTACCTCTTTCTGGGCAAAATAAGGCTGAAAAAGGACCCACATTAACAGAGGATTAACCCTTAAGAGCAACAGCCTGTTTCATATTCATACACCTCATACATGATGCATAAATTTCATTCAAACACAGGATTCTGTCTGGTCAGTGGCAACTTCTTCCTCTGAATCCTGATGGCGTCTTCAGACTAAGAGAAGCAGGAAGAAGTTCATTTCTTCTGATAATGGAGCAATAAATTCTTCTTCTCTGAAAGACTCAGGCATCCTATGGCTGCTACCTGGTGTGAGTACCTCATTCCTTTCTTTAAAAAAATATCCCACATACATAGTTTCTATTTTAACTACAAAAGTTACATTTTAACTACAAAACCACATTTACCATACTATTAAAATGTGAATACAGCACTACTAATCAATACAGCATAATACATATAGTAAATATATGCATAAAGCCATATAATAGGCACTTTTCACACTCCACCAAACAGTTTGTAAAGTTTTACACCAAAACCAGGCTGATTCACACTAGATATTAGGAAGAATTTTTTTGTTCAATGAGGCCAATGAGGCACTGGCACAGTTTGCCTGGAAAAGCTGTGGCTGCTCCATCTCAGGACTTGGGATAGTGGAAGGTGTCCTTGCCCATGAGAATGGCCTTTAAGGTCCCTTCCAGCCCAAACCTGTCAGTGATTCTGTGATTCTAAGACTGACAGCACAAAGACCATTTCTTCCACCAGACACTTGAGGCCCTGTGCCAGCCCCTGCCCTTGAGAACTGAGCACAATTGGAAACCAAGTTAAAGAATAAAATCCCATTAAAGTCTAATGCAAGGTGGAGGATAAACCCCAACCTCCAACACTACCCATTAACAGCCCTTACACAAATCCAGTCCTGTGCAGCCACCACAGACATCCCTCTGCAATGGATTCACTGTGTTCTCCTAATCCAGAACTGGCCTCTTTAGCAGCTGGCAGTAAAAAGAAAGTGCCAAGTCATCTATTTCCACATTTGGGGATGATGAAAAGCACTTGAAAATGCTCAGCACTTCTGCAATAATTATAACAAGCACTGTACTTGTTTTGGGAAAGTATAATGTATTCTGGGGAGCAGAATCACATCAAAGAGGAAGCTTTCAGACACTTCAAGGAGCAGAATATGAAGACATATATAGAGAGATATAATTATCACCACGGTCACAAGTCCCTCTTAGGCAAGGATCACAGGAAGGAGAAGCAGATAAGTGAAGCATTGTGGACACAGAGCTAAGGCTGGAAGCTGATGCAACATCAGCTCTCTCTACCTGCGTATGGCAAAAGCTGGGCTGCAGCACTGCCTGTGCAAGATTTTCCAAAATTTGCAAGATTTTCCTACCTGAGGATGGGCTGTGACTATTGAAAACCCCACTCATTCTCTAGGAACAGTGCCCCACAGGGCCCAGAGCTGGTCAGCAGCTCCATCACAACAAATCACAGCCTTTTCAAAGGTGAAAATCCCTGTACCCTACTGCCCAGCCTTCTTGCTACACCTATTTGGGTGTCTGTATATGTCTGTCTGTCTGTCTGACAGATGCCTCTCCCCAGTACCTAATGGGTGTCAGGACATGTGAAATAAAAATCCATGTCTGCAGTCTTTCTCTTTCTTTCTTTCTTTCTTTCTTTCTTTCTTTCTTTCTTTCTTGCTTTCTCTTTCTCTCTCTCTTTCTCTCTTTCTTGCTTTCTTTCTCTCTTTCTCTCTCTCTTTCTTTCTTTCTTTCTTTCTTTCTTTCTTTCTTTCTTTCTTTCTTTCTTTCTTTCTTTCTTTCTTTCTCTCTTTCTTTCTCTTTTTCTTTCTTTCTTTCTTTCTTTCTTTCTCTCTCTCTCTCTTTCTCTCATTCACAATGGGCCCAGGGTGGCCCATTGCAAAGGAAAGTTTGGCCAAGTCTTCATTGTTTAGTTGCCAACCAAACTAGGGACTTGCTTTAATCAGCATCAACAACTGCTCAGAAGTCTCATGTGGGACATGCAGCATGATGCACATGTGGAATTGCATGAAAAATTACTTTTCTTTCAGTTTTGGCAGAATCTAAGAAATAGGTGGATGTGGCCTCATTGGAATGAAAGGGGAAGAAAAATTCTGGTGCACCAAAAAAAAAAAAAAAAAAAAACCAAAAAAACCAATCCACTTGAAAACCTTCCTCGATTTTTAATTTTTTTTTTGTCTTTGACTTCCAGTCACTGCTGGACATGCTGGAGTCCCCTTAGCTCTGTCTCACATAGAAATAAGCAAATCCAGAACAGCAGAGCCATAAAAGCCTGGCTCTTCAGGATTTCCCCACTCCACACTGGCCTCTTGCATCAGTTCTCTGAATTTCAATACTAAATAACAGAATTAGTTAGTATTGACATGGAAATTACTCAGTATTGTAATGGAATTTATAGGATCTTAATACTAATAATTAACTGTTACTCTAATTTGAATATTTTGTGAATTCTAATAATCCCAAGATCTGTATAATTTGCTTCAAATGGAACAATGGGGTTCAACAGTTACTAAGAAAAAACAGACCCTCACCAACACAATATCAATTGCATCCCAAGAAATCATGCTAAAATACAGCAAGGAGAGAAATTCTTACATTTCTCATGCACTTGAGGCCAGGATCCAATGAGAACATGGTGCAGCTTCTCAGATGCATTTTCCCTGTAACATTTCCTACAGCAACCTGGTATTTTCAGGAAAGAAGATTAAGAACTGAGGTCATTTGCTGAACACCAAGGCTGGCAGCTTTGTCTTGTTAGTCAGCCACAGAAATCCTTTGCCTGGCAGGGTGCAAGCACAGGAGTGCCAGAACTGTTCAGCAAAGATGGGGCAGTGTGAACTTACCTGAACAAGAGGAAGGGGAAAGTGAGCACAGAACAGCTACTGCTGCTTTGTTTATTTCCATAAACAAAAAGCTCAACCCCAGCCCCTTCTCCCAGATGTTCAAGGGGCTTTTTTAGGATTTTAAGTCAAGGATTATTTTTTTTTGCCATCAAAATTTGACTGTAGAAAGGCTGAGATGATGATGGCACCATCCCAGGCTGAGTGCAGCAAAGACACACATCCCTCCCTCCTGCCTGCCCAGCAGCTCTGCTGTTCCCAAAGAATTTATGGTGACCAGCTCCAGGATGAATCACACCCCCCATCCTCACCTAATGGCTCTCCTCAAGGGCAGGAAGGTAAATCCTGCTCCCCACACTGCTGCAGCACTCTTATTAAAACTTTGCAACTTTCATGTTTCTAGAAGGCTGAAATTCTGCTCCAAGGTGCTTGTGAGACCCCCTTGACTTGCACAGTTAGAGGTGAATTTTGCACTGTGATTATTACAGGGAAAGGTCTCTCCATGCCCCTGCTCCTGCTCTTACTTCTACAGCAATCCTGGGTTTGCCTCCAGCCACCCAAACTCCACTCCCCACACAGCTCACAGCGTTTAAAATTGTAAGTTTGGAAAGCTGAAAGAAATGAAGAGTATATTTGTGGTGCCTTCCCTCCACCCCCTCTTTCTGTGTTTGTTTTCTGCTGTTTGAGGGAGTTAAATCAGCACAAGACATCCAGAACCTGTGTGGGGTGAAGTGGGAGCACAAAGCTCAGCTCCTGCAGCCTGACTCACAGGGGTTCGGTGCCACACACTGATAATGCAGCAAAAGTCATCTCAGGAGTTTTAATTTTGGGCTCTGTTGCAATAGGACATGAAATAGAATGTTGCAGACACTGGAACTCCAAGGTAAGAAGAAGGGGAGTTTATTTCCTGGCTCCCGTATTTATAGACTTTCAAAAGTGACTGTGGATTGGAGGATGACATTGCCACCTCTCCAATGACACTGGACAAACCAACAGTCCGTCAAATTTCTCCTCCTCCAGAGAGGAATGTAAAAACAATAATTATTTACATAAAAATGCATGAGCAACTCCTTTACAAGAATGTAAACATCAGAAGAACTTAGAAGAACAGGGCGACAGGGTTTATTTCCACAAGAACCTTATACAATGAGAACCATCCCTTTAAGCCCAGATGATGAGTTCAGGGTCTCTCTGAGCACCCTGTGTACCAAATCCATTAAAATTTACCTGGGGACAGCACTGCCCCTTCCATCCTCTGCCATCCAAGAGCCTCTCAACGCTTCAGCATCAAACAAGGGCACTGCAGAGCCTGGCCTGGCTGCTGCCACATGCACTGTGACATTCTCTTCCCTCTCTGCCTTCCCATAAAGCAGGATCCATCCTTTTCATGCTTTTCCCCACCAAGTCATGGGAAAATATCTCTAGATAAACAGCCAAACTCCCTTTTATCAGCTTAAGGCAAAATACCTCTTGCCCTATCCACAACAGTCCCAGAGAACAATTTGTCCTGTCTTTCCTTCACACATTTGAAAGCTCAGGTGCTCCTCAGTGCTGACTCACCAGGACTTAAAAACCCTGAACTCTTGAACCCCTTGATACTCCTGGACACTGATGCCAAAAAAATGAGCCTGATGCTTCCCTCCACAGCATTTCTACCACGTGGCTGATGTGGGGTAATCAGAAAATTTTTTCCTGCACAGATTCACCCAATTAACCTAATGGGAAGTGTCTGTAAGGGGGAGACATGGAAAAGGAAGAAGAGAAGTTTATGCAGTTCCTCATCTGTGAGAAAGACAGAATTTGCTTCATGGCACATCCTCAGAACATTCCAGAAGGAAAAGGAGTCACTGAAGGAGCAGAGGCCAGTTTTGATAGATGGTGTGCCCTCAGCAGTGAAGCAGTCACAATGATCAGCAGTGCCATGGCATTCCTGAGATAAACGAGGACCTCATCAGAGGGGAAGAGGAACAACCACTGTGACAGCAAGCCAGCTCTTCCAGGAGGAAAAATACATCAAGAATTTTCACTTCCTCACCTCAGTCATCCATCAATAAATAAGTCTTCTAATTGAGAAGCAGCAGAAGCAACTGCCTTTGACCTGATGCCATAAAAGGGCTTTCAAATCAACCAAGCAACAATATTCCCTTCCAAAGCAGAAAATTCCTCAGCATTTCTCTGCCACCTACTTTGTAATGGCTTAGTCATCAATTCAGACAGACCTTGGGTGCAGCCAGGTGCCTCATGAGCATCTCAGCTGCAGCTGGGCACGGACAGAAGGAGCTGCTCACTGGCAGTGCCACTTTTGGACACTGTCCCTCTGTGGAACCACCAGCATCCCCCCATCCCTTGCCCCCAATGCCAGTGAGATCCAAGGAGCACATTTCTCATCAAGACACAGATCTGGAACCAGTCCAGCCCAGCTGGAGCATCTGCTCTGTATTTGCATCACTTCACAGGATCTTTCCACTGGTTTCTTTGCTGCAGAGATGAGAGCAATTAAAAAAACCTCAAGCTCATGTCTGCTGTTCTCCCTGTCTTATCTCAGCTCTCTGATTGTCATTGAAATAACCACAACAAAAACTGGAACAGAGACCCAAAATCTGCTCTCAGTGAAATCATCTGCAGGCTCAGAATAAACTATGGGCTTAAGAGCTTTGCTGTACCAAGCCCTAAATAATAGAGGTGGGAAGGGAACAGAGCCCACAGCTCCTACAGCACTGGGAGAAGCTAAGGGAGAGACAGAGAAAAGACAGAGAATCCAAATGTAACCACCTTGACACATTCTTAATCAAATCACAAAAACCACTGCAGAGCAGGACAATGCTGAGCAAAACAGGGAGGAACGTGGGATCAGGAGTGCTGGGAGCACAGCACACCAGCCCTGCCAGGGGGATTCACCTGAGCATCACAAAAGCAGCCTGCAGGAGACCCTCCCTCTGCCTACTGAGAAGCAAGGACAGAACAAGTGAGAGAAGCCAGATGTTTTCCAGTCTCAGCTCACAGTCCTTGCTAATATGTTCATCAACGGTGGAGGGGAAAAAAGAGAACAAGTTGCTCATTTTAGTCTCTCTTTTTGGCCATATCCTGGATGATAAAGTCACAAGCTAAAAAAAATGAGGACACCTACATTCTAGCTCTCAAAGAAATGCAGAACTGCAGCATTGCTGTTCCTGCCTTCATCTTTCAAGAACTTCCAAGGCATTTTCACCCCACACAAATCCTGCTTCCACATCCACCACTGACCAGCAGCTGCTTCCCTCCTTTGATGGAATGCACAATATCCTTGTGAGTCCTGGGGCACTTCAGATTTGAGGATTGTTCATCCACATCCCACATTCCTGAGTTGAAGCCCATCAGCCACATGGGACTGGCCCCAGAAAAGCAACTCCAAAAACCAAAGCAGAGGAGGTTTTCCATGGATTAAACTACAAGAGGACCTTCATGCAGGCAGGCTGCAACTAATTAGTGAGGAATATTATATGGGAGAAGGACTTCAGAGGTGTCTTCAAAGCTTCAAGGACTTTGGCATCCATTAGGATGAAACCACATGGGATGGGAAAGCAAATCCTCCTGAAGCATCAACATCTGTGAGGACATCTCTACCAGACCCTGTGGAATGACTTTGCTCTGGAACCAGGAGTCAGGAAGTTGTTTCAAGCTACATCTCTTCCAAACATGAACACTTGCTGCAGGGTTTTCAAGGTAGCACTGGGCCAGAATTTCAATCGGGGCTCACAGCCAGCCACTCCTAGCAGGAATTTGTCAGGCTCCAACATCAAAAGAACAATGAAGACAGGCGGGTGGCTCCTGTCTCTGAGGACACCTCACTGAGCCAACTCTGACATCACCTGGGCAAGGCTGCTGTGGACAAATTATCCCAGCATTTCTAACAAAAACACCTCAGGGAATGGGCACAGGATTCAGTTCATCCGAACACATGAGAATAAAGAAAAACGGAAACAAATTTCAAAGGAGAACACACCATATCCTTAAAAAAAAACCCCAAATCCTGTGAAATTTCCTCCCAGTCTTTCAAAATACTTTAACAACAGTTCCTCAGTGAGGCCCTTGCAGCCATAAATCCAGCAGACACAAAGCCCTGAGCAGAGAGGCTGCAGGAATGAGGATGCACAAGATGCAATGCAACCCCAGCTGCATTGCATGGAAGCAGACAGAGCTCAGCTTTATTCCAGGTACAGAGAGGGTTATAGAGTTGTTTTTCCTTTTCCTTAGCAGTGTGGGGTGAGTGTTAAAGGGCTCCTGCTCTGGTGTGAGCTGTGCACGTCGCAGGGGACACCAGCACAAAGGCAAGAGGCCAAGTGACAGCTTTGGAGCCAGGAGATGAGAGAGATGACTTCAGCCTTTCCTGTGAATACAAGCTGGAGCTCATTAACTGAGGAAGGAGTGTGGGCCAGGGCACAAAACTGGCCAGGCTGCCCTTGGGCTCTCTTGCTGGCTGGCCTGTGCAGGGGAGGCAAATCCTTTTCTTTGTCCTTGTGCCTCCCTGCCCCTTCCCACGTGGGACAGAGGCTGAGGAGCTCCCTTGCTTTTCCCCAGGAAGCACCAAAGTCATGTCCCCAGCCTCTGTAAGAGCAAAGAAATAATTAAGTAAGATAATAAAGCATCAAGCCCTAAATATAGAGAAAACCTCACCAGGAAAGCACCTTCTCCAGCCCCATCATTTAAACATCCACAGCAGCAGAGTGTGGTTATGAAGCACTTAAAAGACCAAACACCCTGGTGGGCTGAGATCAGGATGAGAAACCTCATCTCCACAGGTAATTTTTCACTAAGTTATAAAGCAGGCAGAATTGCGACTTTGAATGAAAGAGCCAGCTCAGCTTCCACTGGAGCTCCAGTGCTGCTGTGCCAGCATAAATTTTAATAAAATACCAATATAAATTTAGTCTTTTTACCCCTTGAAATGTTGCTCTATATAGAATGAGACTCACGGGCCTTTAAATAACAGTCTATTCAAGCATCACAATGAGCTCTTTTGCCCACGTAAGGAGATACTTTATTCCAGCAACTTGACAACGATTCAGAGAGCTGCCTTGCCCTGCTCTGAGCCATAAAGCCACTCCACACATCTCCACAAATTGATTTGTAAGGCATGCTACTGCTACAATTTCCTCTTTGGCCTGTTGGTCGGTGCCCTTTCCACCAAGGTACTCACAAAATCAAAGAGCACATTTTTATTCTAAAGGAACCTCTCTGACACAGCACAGATTTGAGAGAGATGTGTATATTCCTTCATATTCAACGTGTGTGCCCAGTGAATTCAGCTCCAGACAGAGCCAAAGGCTCCACAATGATTCTTCATTGCTTGCTGCAGCTGCAAGCAAGGTCTGGGCTACAGAGATGCATCTTTATAAGCCTGTTTAATTTTAATACCTTTAAATTATAGCACTGGTTTTACAGCTGAGGTAGGAACTGCCATTACCATTTGTAAGACATTTATTTCTAACCTGCTCCAAAAGGCTGCTTTCCCCATGAATTTCCACTGCATGCCTTTACAACCCATGTAGAGCTTGGCTTGCAAAGTCAACCATAAATCAGTCACAGCAAACCAGAGGTGAGATACCCTTTTACATGAACACATCACCACCCTCTGAGTGCTGTACCTCAAAGAGACAGAGCCTAGAATAGCCAGAGCTGCCTTATTTACAGCTCCTAGGAGAGAGACAGCATTTCAGAATTCAAATTCTGGGTGGTTAAAGGAAAGAAACAGCAGTTTCTAAACAAAAGCATCAGCTGGTTTTGCTTCCTGCTGACATTAATTCATCTGTGGGGTTTGCATGTTATGTGAGGCAGTAAAATGGTGCTGAACGACACAAGACAAGCTGGCATCACCCCCATGGGGAATGTGCTGAAAATACAGAGTAAAGGAAAAGGGGAGAGAGCATCACTGAGCAGAACATGGATAACCTCTCCCCCTCAGATCAGGCACACCAGTGATCTCCTCTCAGAATGGGAAAGAGGGATGTGTTACATAAAGGTGCAGGATTTTTATATCCTGTCTCGTTTTTCTCAGCATCCCCTGGGCTGCTCACAGTACCAGCACTGACTGTAAGGGAAGCAGGGAAAAAGCTTCTCCTGATTTTACCCCAAACGTGGCAGGGGATGGAAATGATGTAAAGGCAAACAACACTGTAGAGGAGAGTCCTCAGACAGAAAACCAAAACTACTCAATGCTACAAGCAGGGCCCACCAGCAGGAAAAGGGACAGGGCCTCCTGGTCAGAAAGGGCACCTGGATCAACCACAGCTCAGGGCAGACAAGGAACAGCTGTCCTGAACACCCCTGTGGCAGAAGGCAGCCCTGGCACCTCCCCTTGCTGAGAAGAGCAGATTGTTTCCAGGACAGAGCTGGCTTTTGTGCCGACATCACAAACCCACTTCAGAGGCCCGAAGTGGAACAGCTTGTTCTCCTGCCCGTGGATTTTCACAGCCCTGCAGCCTCAGGAGCTGCCAGGCTGTGCTGTGATGGATGGCCTGGTGTCCAACACGGCCCCTCTGGAGGACAGCCACGCTGTTTGCACCAGGACAGCTGCAAACCTGGACAAGGGATGATGCAAGGAGCAGTGGCTGTGCCTGCTGCCCACTCCCACCTGGTGCCATAAAGGCAGAGCACTCAGACATCCCTTCTGAGCCCTTATGGCTCTGAAATGAGTCCTCCAAGCAGCTGAATCACCCCACAGATTTTAGGGAACACTACTGATGTGTGGGAGCAGTAATCACTGCTGTCAATGTATTCTGCTCCCAGACATGTGAATTAACCAAAACATGCACAGAAATGGTTCCAGTTACCCTCTCTTGGTGTAAGACATATCCCATACTTGGCTCAGCCACAAAGAACATCTCCAGTCTCCTCTCAGCCAAAGGCATTGGAGTGACCTTGACAGAACACAGAAATTGATACTGACTGGCCCAAAGTGTTTCAATTTTACTCTGCAGCAGCTGGGATGTGATTCTCACGTGCTGAACCAGAAACAGACTGCAGCATTTGCTGAAGACAGGCCTTGCCAAAGGCTGCCAAGGCTGGAGGGACACTCCATGCCCTCCAGCTCACTGTGCTTTCCCACAATAAAACAGTTCTTGGAAAGATTTGTCACAATTTCAGGCCCAGTGTGAGCATCAAACTTATTCCTTTTAACTCTGAATGTCTCAGAGCATCACAACTTTATGATGGAGCTTCTGCCTTCCCCTCTGGGCCCTCCAAGCTGTCCAGGTGATGGAGTGTGGCAATGACAGAGTAATTGAGGCTGGAGAGGATCTCCACGTGCTTGTCCAACCTGCTCAGGCCAGGGCCCCACATCACAGGTAGGTCAGGTAAAAACTCACTCAGTTGAGTTTTTAATGTCCCCAGTGATGGAGTCTCCTCAACTCCAGTGATCCCCATTTCAGCACTTACCTGCTCTCGTGGTGGCTTCCACCCACCCTGACATCGTAAATTCCTAAAAATGACAAGTCTTGAGCTCCAGCAGCACAGCCTTAGCACCATGGCACTGCTTATTCCCTTTGGTCAGAATTTCTTTTTTGACCTGTAAGATGTCCCTCATTTGTCAGTTCAGATGGAGCATTCCCACAGGAATGCCATCCCTCCTAGAAACTGCCACCATCTCCTGGCATCTGTCAGCTGGGAAATTCCCAGCTGTGTTTTATGTGATAAATCCACTGCTCCCATCAGAGATCTGCCCTGCCTCAGCTGGCTGCCCTTCACACTGCACTGCCTGCTGCCCAGGACATATTGATAAAAATGCACGTCTGATACAGGCTGGGAAAGGAGGGAAAGTTGTAGCACTCAGTCCACAACATGGACACCTTCCAGCAGCAAAGCAGGGCCTTCAAACTGTGATGGATCACAAGCAAGTAGAGCCAGCTTCTGATTGCTCCTGCACTAAGGAAACATTACCTATAAAAATACAAAGAAAAATAAAGGTAATAATTTGAACTTGGCTTAGGCCGTGTGTCTTATATGGACATGCAGGCAAAAATAAAGGAAAACACATCCAGGTAATTTGAGATTGCACATCTATAAGTTAAGGCTGAAAGAAGAGGTCAAGTTTTAAGTTTTTTTGCCACCTAAAAGCAGGGTGTGACCACTAAAAGCAGCTCATCTAAAACATGTTCCTGAGTTTCACAGTGAAGTTGGCTGTACCCTCACATTCACTGTGGGACAAGGCACAAAGAAAACAGAGCGACTTGGAGTTAAGACTGCCAATCCAAACAACAACAGGAGCTGTAATCCTGTGTCTGATGAGTATACACAACCATATACCCAAAACCTGAAACTGAAGTATTTCATTCTCAAGATCAGCTGAAGAGCTCTGAAGCATCGAGGTGGTCTAGGAAGAAGAAGCCTACCAAGAGCACAACCATTTCTCCATCCCCTTGGGCTGACTCCAAGTACTTGGATAAATAAGAAGTATGGACAGATGCCAACCACCCCCACAGGCAGAACTCTGCTATTTGGGCAAAACTATCCCACAACATCCAGAACTGTCAGAGGTGAAGGATGCACTGCTTTGCTGGCAGGGAACGTTCAAAGAGAATCATTAAGCTCCATCTCAGTCATTCCTGGCCATGGATGTCCCAGGATCCCTGGAAGTGTCCAAGGCCAGGCTGGATGGGGCTTGGAGCAATCTGGGATGGTGGGAGGTGTCCTATGACAGGGGGGTGGGATCAGATGGGCTTTAAGGTCCCTTCCAGACCAAACCATTCCATGCTGATTATCCTCTGATTTCACTCCACAGAGTTGGACACTGCCCTGCCCAAAGGGGGTAAATGTGACTGAACAAGTGCCAAGGTGGGGTGCAAGAGCATTCATCAGTCTGCACCTTTAGCTGCTCCTCCTGCCTGGAGGGCAGGCACATCTGCAATCTCTGTCTGGCACTTCTTTCTCCTTGAATTATGCAAGGTGCTGGCCCCTGTGCTCCTTCCTCCTCAATGCAGAGGATGGTAAAGGCTAAAAAGTTGGTGTTGGCCTCAAGTTGAGATGCTCTGATTTGCTCTAGAAAAACCACAAGAGCAGACCTGGACTTGAGTATCCACTGCAGGGAATTTTATCAGAGACTGAGCTGGTCCAGAAGAGCATCAGGTCTGCAGGACACAGAAATTATTCCTGAGCATGGAATGGTCTTGAAGTCACCTCATACATTTTGGAGTGCACCAGAACCCTTCAGTCCATTAAAACCAGCACATCTCACTCTCCACAGGCAGCAGCACTGGGCCCTTGATCATACAACAAAAAGGATCCCAAGCAAAATGGGACGTGTATCTGGTTTATTATCAATTAAAAGCAGGAAGCTACAAATCACATTTTAGAGCAGCAGGAGCAGAGCAAAGCCTGCTGAATGCATCCCAGGGAAACACTGGTACCCTCTGCAAAATTAGCCATGCTTCAGCAATGCATTTAGTGGAATTATCTGAGGATCAAAATTACTCAATGTTCGTTGAAGACCCTGGATTATTGTGCTATGGTGTTGTGTCAACAAGACAGAGAAGTAAAGTATGAGAAAAAATACCCTTCTTAGAGTAAAAGGAGAATTGTGCTCTCACCTGCCCCATTACTACAGCTCCAAGTAATCAAACATGGATATAATTTTGCTGTTCCTTAAAATAAAACAGTTCAGCACTGAACAAAGAACGACTTCTGCTCCAACCCAATGTGACAAATCCAGAGATGCACACACCAGGCAATCTACTTCATTACTGTTTCAATAAAAATTATTTCATGGGTTCTTTTTTTTCTTCCTCCCCCGAGACACCAGCATACTGGTGATTACTTAGGATTATAGCACTGCTTATTCCATTAAGCAATCCAATTCACCAGGCATTGCTGATTTAGATGTGCAGTTCCACAAAAGGCTTGGTACTGCTTGCTCTGTGTTTCCTAGGAAATGTGAGGCCCAAAGAACTGGATGCAGAGGCTGGGAAGCTCCCATCACCTGGAATGCCTGCACAGCCTGAGGATTGAGATCCTGGGAGCAATTCTCTGCTGGCATTGATAGGAAAAATCTGCCAAAGTCCATGGAATGCAGCAAGGGAAAATTGTTTTCAACCTGTGCTATTGCCATCCAACAGAACAGCACAGCAGGTCTGAGGAAGGCAATGAGAAAGTGGTCCCTGAAATAAAAGGCAGGACATGAGGGTGTGTTTGTCACCACTGTTCACTGCTGCTCAGGTCTTCTTCCCATTTTTCAAACGTTCAACACCAAACCAAACTCGATGGAAGAAGTCTTCTTGGATCAACCTATGTTACTGCACATCCAAGTCAGCTCCTTCCGAAGAGAACCGCCAAGTTCCCACTAAAAGGTAAAGCAAAGCAATGCTTTTATACCATCTTTTATTTCATTTAATCACAAGACAAGAACAGCTTCTCCAAATGTGCTTTTTCTAGAAAATGTGATGCTTTTATTACATATTGTATGGTTTAGGTCTAAAGCTGAAGCTCTGCTTTGTCATTTCTTTGATGTCGGAGTGTATGAAATAGAGGCCCCTCTGAGTCCCTCAGAGAGAGAAAGGAATGCAGGGATTAAATTGGAACCTTTAGAGAAAATGAAATATATTAAGCCACACAGACATGAAGTAAAAGTGTAAGCTTTAGTTTTAAG
>WBNQ01067474.1:0-23232 GCA_013401375.1 Spizella passerina | reverse complement strand
CACATCCTTGAGCCCCCCAAGACCAACTGGATAAACACACCACAGGGCCTGCTACTGTTCCCATTCCTGCCGCCACCAAGGAAGGCTCTGCTGTTTGCCTGAGCAGGACTGAACACTGCAGAAGGCAAGAATTAGAGTGAAACACCCTAAAAATTACTCACAAGAGCTTTTCCAGGAAAGCCAGATTCAGAAAGTGGCGATTATGGGAGGGACTGTGGCCACTCACACACTCAAGCCCGCCTTCTGCCCCAGTCACAGGAACTCTCAGAGATGCAGAACAGGATGCAGTTGTGCACTCAACAGGAGGGAAAACACCATCCTATTCCAGTAAGGCTCAATCTGCCAAAGGGAACAGGGATGAAATCAAATGGTAAGCAATACCTTCAATTTCATAGCAGACACAGGTGAAAAATTACAAAGAGCTGATCTCCCAAGGGCCAGAATAGGTCACCTAGAAGTGTGCTGAAGCTTCTTTCAGGCCTGAAAGAAGGCCTAAGTCTGCCTTAGTGATGCCTCAGGTTTTAGCTTTTATATTTTCAGATTCTATTCTGCTTTAGTGTGTGGGTCTGGGCTTCATATTAAAGGATGGTGAGGTCTCTTCACGGAACGGGCAGACAACTCCTTCTCTAGCTGGGGACCAAGGACAATTGATACAAATTTCAAAGTTTTATGGGTAAGTTTTATGGAAAGTTTTATGGGTACAAGAATCTGAGACAGCTGAAATACCCTTTTTTGGTGTTACCATCATAATGCCCATAATGAAAGGGGAGCAAAGCTTCAGAGCAGCTCTCAGTTCAGCTTTGCATGAGAGGAGAGATAACACTCCTGCATGCTGGAGCTACAGGGAAAGTTTTATGTCCTTTAGGAAGAAAGCCTGGAAAAATTATTGAAAACTATCTATTTTGTTTCATACCATAGTTTACAGGAGGTATCCAGTATCAGCAAAAGTGTTTTTGTGGGGTTTTTTGTACCCTCTAAACTTTCTGTTGAATAGTTTGAGAACAAGTGAGTCCATAGGTTCACTTGACCAAAGCACTTTACAGAGACAGAATACATGGTAGTGATGTATTTAAGAGAAGCAAAAAATCAAATGATGTCTGAAGATGCCACAGCTCTCTGTCTGTCCAGCCCCTTGCCCTGGGCAGCTCCCAAGCAGCACAAACCACAGAGCCTTAAGCAAGCAGGTCTGTATCCATGCCAGCTCTCTTGAGGGCAAATTGGCAATTTGACTTGCCCAGAAGAAATGCCTGAAGCAATTCAAGCTAAAAATAACCATGCTATGGCAAGGTTCAAAGTACTTGAAAGGAGCAGAATCCTACCTCCAACCTTAACAACCACTGTCACTGTTATCTTCACGAGTAAAATGTAATGCAAATGGTAACACAACCAGGGTGCACCAGACAGATGCCTTTGAAATGAAGAAATGGTGATAATTACAGTGCATAAGCAAAAAAAAATTGGTTTTACTGCTCAGAAATCTTCTTCCCTTTTATATGGAGGAATGTAGCATCTGCTGCTAATATAATGCACCAATAATTGAAGCATATAGTGCATACTCAGGGGAACCATAAGGCTGTTTTATTTATTCTTGGCCAACTGCGAGGATAAACAGATTTCACCAAAAGCGGTGCATATGGAATCCTCTCTTCATGGAGAGCCCATATATTTCTGCAGGGAGGCTGAAATGCAAGAGAGTCTCAGTTGTGAATGCTAATGGGACCGGCAGAAATTGAGGCAGTACCATCAAGTTTGACCTTGAATCCTTCCCTCTGTGTGGAGGAGGGCCATCCAGGTTAGCCAAGTACCTCTGGGGGGAATGGTTTTTAGGGGGAGTTCAAGCTCACTGAAACAAAAAATGAAGCTGCAAAGTCCAAAACTACCACAGACACTTGCTTGAAACATTAGCAGAGGGATCTAAATTAAAGATGAACAAGCAACGAGTGAATACAACTCCCATTCCCTGCCACACCTCCTTATGCACAAATAACATATCCACAGACTGCCTGACCCTTACTAGAGATGATCCAGGGAAAAAAAGAAAAAAACAAATCACAAACAGATAATAAATATCCACACACACAGAGAACTGCTAGTTCCTAAAGCCTGGCAGGTGGTCAGGACCAGTTAGCACTCATCCTCATGAATTTATCTTGCACACAGGTGTTTCATTTTGGATTTGACAGCCAGCCAAAAGCAGCCATATTTTGGGGGGTTCCCTCACAGTTGCTGTGAGGAGAGACTGGAAGGGAGAGCTCTCCGTGGCAACCTGCATTCATTACAATAATCCTCCTTCCTAATGGCTTTGGTGTTGCAGCCAGATAGCTCACTTTGCACTCTTGCAAGGTGATTATAAACAAATCAGCCTGCCAAGGTGCACAGATCTTTTGGAAAATCACCCTAACACAGTATTTGCTCCTTCCTTCTCCTCTCTCTGCTCAGTTAAATCCAGCTGCCTTCATCGTTTAGGAGAGCTGAAGATGATGACAGGAACTCCATCAGGTTCAGCCTTTTGATTAACTCCAGCACGTAACATTCAGCTTTTGGTGCAGTTTGTAAGCAGAGAGGAAAATGGCAACTTTACCTAGGAAGATGCTAGATAAAAAAAAGCCCTAAAAAACAACATTTCCATTGACTCCATAAAAGAGCTGTTTGGCTTTGCACAATCTTGAACTCCACTGAGTGCAGTGAATTGAAATCTGTGGTAGAAGCTTTCCAAGTACACACAGGAGAATATCTATTTCTCTTCCTGGGCTGTAAGCAAAAGATATATATCAGCTTGAAGAAGAAGAAACTGCATCTGTTTATGAATGTGAACAGATTACAAGCAAGGTTTTTTTTAAAAAAAATCCTAACCTAGTAACTCAGCTTCTGTCACCAACTAGCTGAAGGAGAAGTAAATCCTGTCACCTAAAAATGCTCACTGGCTATGTTAGAACAAGCTCAAAATTATTTTACTGACTTGTGGTGACTCTTAAGCAACTTTAAAATGGTGAGGCTGCTTCTCACTTCAAGGGCTGTGCCTGAAGTGAGCAGCAGTGTTTTCTAACTCACATGTTGCTCAGGCTATAATATTTTTTTTTTAATATTTATATTTATATCCAAACCTAATACCCCTCTACCTCTACAGGTTTCTGACACAGACATGCTGCATCTCTGAGACAAACACACAGCCCTTTGGAACCACTTCTATTCCCAGCACCTTCCTGTGATGAAGAACATGATCTCTCTATTTTATCTATTGCAATGCTTTGTCATCCTCAGTGTTACAAAGATACCCCCTAATTCCTGACTCTTGTCCTCCCTGCTGGCATTTAAGACCATGACTCATTCAATGTCCTTCTCTGCAGCACTTTTTATACACACACACCAGTGATATTCCTCTACACCAAATTTTCTTATTTTTTTTACTTTCTCTCCAAAACTGGAGGCAATGCCAAGGAGCAGCTTCACATCCCCTGATGAAAACAGTAATTTTCTAACACAAATTATGATGCTAACTATCCTCACAGGAACTCATGCCTGGCTTTGAGATTACAATCCTCATAATCCCTGCATTAATGATGCCTGTGACAGGGAAATTCTTTGCTTGTGTATCCATTCCAACACAGCCTGCTGAATTTTTTACAGCAAGGTCCTGCCACACACAGGATTAGACTCCAATTCTGAAATTTGCTCTGTGTAATAGCTTTTGCTTCAGGTTACATTTGCTGAATGAACCACTTCCATTAATGCAGTAAAGAACAGGAGACAAAGAGTTTAACAGGTGAATCCCCCTGTGAGTGCTCCAAAAACGAATTTGAGCTGCCCAGTTTAGAGCTTTTGGTGCATTTGTTTACTCCAGCCTCACTGCAAAGTCAACAAGTTCCCTGTTGCCCACCAGCTCCCTCCAGCAGCTCTGCCTGATTTACTGATCTGTTACCAATTTATATCAGGAGCTTCTCCAGGCCAAAATTGAAGCCTGCGTCTCCATGAAAGGCTATAAAGAAACCCACACACATTCAAAATCATTACAGGGTGATATTTTACTCTGTTAGCCCATTAAACAACAGATGAAATATCAGGCTCCTGGAATCACAGCAGGGCTGTCATTTCTAAGACACAGCCTTTAAAAGACCATATAACTTTTATTCTGAGGATTCTCAGAAACTGTATATATTTTTTATATATATTCCAGAAGCCATCATCTGCAGAAAAGATTTTATCTTATTGCTTGGCAATGGCAAATCTATTTTCAATAAAGAATGGGTGCTCAGAGGCTACTAGTATCACTCAGTACTGCTTGCAAATGTTGGCATTACAACTGTAATTTCTTCTGAGTGGAAGGATGAATTACATTTAGATTAATAACTACTAGCCCAAAAAACTTTGAAATGTATTTACCAGGCATTAGTTCCAAACTGTGCATGCAGCTTGGAAGTGTTCTCCAGTCCCTGGAGTTGTGTATCAAGGTCTGTCTGTGCCGAGAAAGCGCTGCACACTAAAGTAGAAATAATTTAATGCAGCCTAATTGTTTCATGAAAGCATCTTTAAAATGATGCATAGTTTGTTTCCCAGAAGTTCTGGGAAAAGAGCTGAAGATAAATTGCACTGCTGTTGTCAGCACAGAGCAGGCAGGCCCTGTGTTCCCTGTGCCAGTCTCACTTGTGCCAGGGCAGGGACAGCCCCAAGCCCACAGGGCATCACCCCAGGGCCTTCCTGGGGATGCTCAGGGGGACCCACAGAACACACACAACTCATGAAGCCTCTGAAAATTACAGCAATTTTGGCTGTGAGCAGCCCCAGGCCTGAAAGAAGGCCTAAATCTCCCTTGGTGATGCCTCAGGTTTTAGCTTTTATATTTTTCAGATTCTGTGCTGCTTTAGTGTGTGGGTCTGGGCTTCCTATTAGGGCATGGTGATCTCTGTTCACAGAGTAGGGAGACAAAACAATTCCTTCTCTAGCTGGGGACCAGCTGGACAAATGATCCAAATTTCAGGCCCAAGAGCATAAACAGCGGTGGAATGAAGAGAGAAACACAAGGATGGGACTTCATGGGCTAAAGCTGTAATTGGACAATTAACTCCAATGTGCAAATGGATCAGAACTTATAAAAGTGAGAGACCCTGTGACTGGTCATCCATTTTGTGACCATTTTGGGTTGTGCTGCCCAAGGTGGATCCATTGAGGCCTTTTGCTAAATCCCTACTTTATTCTTTAGCTCTGTCTGGGCTCTGTTCTAGGTCAGCCTTCTCAAGGCATTATTGCACCCCACAGTATGCACTGAGCTTCTGTTAAGATTACATAATATAATACTGGCTTTTCACAAATATTAAAAATGGATTCTATAAGGATAATGTTTAAGTAACTTTGCTATAAAGATATAGTTTTTATTTCTGCTATTAACTTAACTTAGACACAGTAGTGAAATAGTGAAATATTTTACTACTTAGTGAGATAATAGTGAAATATTTTACTACTTAGACACAGTAGTGAAATAGCTGATACAGATATGTTTGTGATAACTGAACTGCCTGCCTGGCTGGGGTAACATCCAAAGAACATATGATGGAGACCCCTGCTACAGACATGCCAACTATCAGCACCCACTCACCTGTCTGCAAAAATATGGACAAAAGCCCAAGCTGGAAGTGAGAACAAGAACAGACTAAAACCACAGCCAAGAAATGGGCATGCTCCAAAAAGGCAGACCCGAGGAGGAGCCATGCTAAACAGCTCTTGCAACAAGTAAACTAGTTTGGGGAAAAGCTTAAATATGCATAATTGCTTATGAATATGCAATAAGATGATGCAATAGAAAAGGTATGTAAAGGGTGTCTCCAAAATAGCAGGTGTGCTCTCGGCTGAATGCCTTTAAAACTCTGCTTTATTCTCTTTGTTTCCTATTGTCCTTTATTAAACTTTTAAATTTTACCAGGAGAGTGAACCTCATTTTTCACAGCCTCCAAGAAGCTGGATATCTCTGCCCTGCTTGGAATTGCAAATATTTCCCACTTAGGGCAGGACTGCTTATATCCATGGTCAAACCCAAACCATAAATACATCACTTTCTTCACCAAATTCTTGCCAGAAGTCCTGAAGCTTCCAGGCTGCTGGTTTAACACACCAAACAAGGCATCTCCAGGAATGCTTGAATACCTCTAGGAAGGATTTATTTCAGGAAGTTTCTGTACAAGCAACCTTTCTGCATTTCTTATCTCCCGGCCTCCTGGAAACTTTTGTCTGCTTAGATATGTTACAGCAGTTATGTTTCGTGACTGACAATTATCTCATAATGAAAAACAAGTCACAATTAATAAAGCTCAAAACTAATACCTGCTAAACTCATTTAATGATTTAATGAAGTAGGTGAGAGTCTTATGAAAAGATTTTAAAAGCAAGGGAGTCAATTTCCAATTACAGCCCACAATCATTTGAGAGCCTGCAGGCTCCCAAGGTAAGAGATGGGGAAGGAAGAAAGGAGGAAAAACCCAAACTGACATTTTTCTGCTGTTTTCCTTTGTCTCCTTCTGAATATAAGACTGTCCTCTGCTGTTCATGCTGAACCAGTCCCTGCAGGTGCATGTAACTCCAAAGACAACACAAGTTCAATTTACAGCCCTAAATTTGATTCTTGAATGATGACACACCTTTAAATATTTTTTGCACTCGACCAGCTCTGCTAATACGCCTAGAACTAATTTAATGTTGTGCTATTCATTAATCACTATTATGGAAGAAAAATGCTGAATGCAGGGGACACCCCATAGAGGAGTTTTCACAGTGTCAGACTTCTACCAAGTGTACACCACCCCAACAACAGCCCAAATCAAAGGAGTTCGAATATTTTACAATTTAGGTTTAGAATTTAGAATAATATTTAGAATTTAGAATAATTTCTAAAACAAAAGGTTGGGGGGAAACACCATCAGCCTTTCAAACAACAGGTAAAACAAACAGCAGGTGTTTAGGGAGAATGTTTTCTCCATCCAGTTTTCACACAAATTACATCAGACCACAGTTTGGTTTATAGCGCACTTAAAATTTTTGGAGGGGGAGCAAGAAAATTCACAGCAACTTCAACAGGCTTTGCCAGAAGCTGACAACTGAAGAGAAGGGCAGAGAGGCAGCTTGAAGTCAGTGTTGTGGAGAAGTCAGACCCAGCTCAGCACTCAAAATTAATGCAAAATGGGGTCACTTCCCTTCTCCAACCCACTGCACCTGCAAGATCTGGGATACCCCTTTTGTCATCTGCAGCAACAACCCTAGCACTTACCTAATTATTTCCCCCAAAACTGGTCACTAAGTAGTTTTATTAATTGGATTATAACATCTTTACCAGGAACCTGTCAGGTGGCGCCTCTGTGACACCTCCAGCTCTGGGAGAGTGACAGCTTCCAGCCAGCCTCCAGAAAGCTCACCTGGGGCTATACACCCACAGGACTCCCCTGGGATTTCAGAGCAGCTAAACAGCTGAATCCCTCTCACTAACCCATCAAACTCTCTGCTGCTGAGAGTTTTTAAGGTGAAAAATCCTCTAGTTGATGCCCAGCTAACATAAATTTAAGTCCAAGAGGATCTACAGAGGAACTGCAGGATTTCACAATGCTGAAATAATGAATACACAAATCTGCAGAGAGTTGGGATCAAATCTCACCTTTCATTGTGAATACACTCACAAACACCTCTCTGTTTGCAGTTTACTGTCGAGCTTCTGCTGCTGTTATCCATGACTGACACAGCTTCTCCCACTGCCACTCTGAGCACTGCACCTGCACCAGGAGGGCAGGGACAGGCAGGGGCACATGGCACAGACAGGAACAGCCTGCAGGGCTGTTTACACTCGATTTCTCTCCTCCTTGTGATTTTCAGCACTGAAACTATTTTATCTCCCTCAGCCACAGGCTCCTCCGTAGTCCATGGACACAACACAAGGAGCAGCTGACAACCACAGCAAACTCCAGAGAGCAGCTCTCAACTGGCAGCATGCTCTTGACGTGCCTTATGTCTGGGAGAGTCCTCTACCCATCAGGATATTATATTTATTAGCCACCTGTATTATATAGGAAATCTTAAAAAATCAAAAAATGAAAAAATCATTCAACGCGCCTTCATTTTGAGGCTGCTAAAGGTCACTCTGCCCTGAGAAAATTCTGGAAAATGAACTAGAAATGGCAAGTACAGCACAAGGTCCTCCCATCCTGCTCACTCACATTCAACTTTTTTCTCATTAAAACAAAAAAGAATTCTAAGACACCAAGACAAAGAGTAGCTGAGCCACCTGCACTGCTGTGGCAATCACCAAACCAAGAATGACAGAGCTTCTTGCCCACCTGAGGCTGACCCAGCTGGTGCTGAACTGAGCTGTAAATTGCCTGTGTAAAGCCACACAGAATTTTTATTTTATTTTTACTGCACCTACAAAAGCGTCACATACCTAAAAATAAAAATCCTCCCATAATTTTGGCTGATGCCAACATACGTTCAGCTCCTGAAAATGTGCATTTTCAAGGCAGTCTGTCTCCAAATACAAACCAAACTGTGAAGTTGGTATCACTTTGCCCATTATTCCCTTTTATTATTATTATATATATAAATATGCATATAAATATATATTCTATATTATANTATAAAATTTATATATATAATTATATATATATATAACTTTTTAATTTTTTTTCTCCATGCCTGGGGCTCTCACAAGAGTTTACAATATTAGAAGTTTGGCAGAGCAGCCAAAAAACCAGATTTAATCTTTTTCAGTTTCTGACGTCCAGAAATTTCATAGTGAGAGCTTGCAACTGTGCACAGAAAATGCATGTCAGTTAACAGCAAACCTCTTCTTTCCCTTGTGTTTTATGGAGCTCCTCACAAAATGCACACAGCAGCCTAAGATGACAGATGACAATTTTAAAATGCTGTGCTGGAGGGATCCTGAGCTGTTTGCCAGTCCCTGATATACAGATTATATATCTCACACATGTAACTTCGATGCAAAGTGTTTATTTCTATCCAAGGCCCCAAACCTCACTTTCCTCTCCAAATCCAGGTGCTCTCCAGAAGAAAAGAACTATAACCAAATT
Organism: Spizella passerina; assembly: GCA_013401375.1. Lineage (NCBI taxonomy): Eukaryota > Metazoa > Chordata > Aves > Passeriformes > Passerellidae > Spizella > Spizella passerina. The sequence goes on along the minus strand of WBNQ01067474.1, from coordinate 14,173 downwards.
CAAAATCTGTTTTGCAAAATCCCCATGAACTTTCCTAGCTCATTCAGCAGCTCAGCTCTGTGTACAGCTACACTGGGTGGTGACAACACCAGATACCTTGGACCTCTGCAGCTCCATGGGAGAAATAACCTCAGTCTGTGACAAATAAGACTTATTCAAGGCTTTACATGGCTAAATCACATCCTCATTTCACACACAGCAGAACAGAGCCACAAAACTATATCTGACCACACCAAGGGACACGTGGCACACTCCCTGTGGCACCCAGGAGCATCTCAGGCTCCCTTTGCCCGTCCAGGTGGGCAGGTGTGCTCAGAAATTAGGAGCTCCAAGGGACTTCTGCCATGGCTGCCACTGAACACAGCAAATCAGTGCCACAAACCTCATGAGCAAGAGATTGGCATCATCACACCCCTTGGGTGGGAGAACACCATGATTTTAAACCACATTCCTGCAAAATGTAGGTGTAACTTAGCCAGTGCTAACTTCCAGCTTCATTGAACTGCTGAAGCAGGGTTGATTTAAGCCCTTACTTACACTGCCTTGTTTAATCTACGTCAGTGTGGCGTTGGAATTATTACAGAAGCAATTCCGTGGCACCCAAAACTCCTGAAAAAGAAAAGCACTGCCTTGATCTCCCTGTATTCTCTTCCACAGCCTGCCTGAGGAGCAACAGGAAATATTTTAAGAAGTTATTCTCCTTCTCTTTTTAATAAAACGTTCTCTCCCTCTACCCCCAAATCAAATTTAAATACACAATAAAACAGGCATTAGTCTTCCTGTCAAAAATTGCAATCACATCCCAGGTAGAGCACAGCAACTCAGCCCCAAGGCTGTAGTTAGCCAGGTTTCATTTGACTATTATGTTCTCCAGGAAAAACAGAGAGAAATCTATCTGTGCTGACACAATCAAGATTGCAACAGCCAAAACACCACAGCTGCTGTTTGAATATTTCAGATGATGCTCTGCCATCACTGACAATACCAGCACTGCCTGTCTCTCCCTGTGCTCTGCTACAACCATCAGCCTGCCAACAGGAATATCTGCCACCCTCCCAGCTGCACAGCATCCTCTCACCATTTCATCCGGGCTGTTATTCCCTCCCTGCCAGGCTGGAGTTTGCATCACAGGCATTAGAAAGAGAGAAATGAAGAATTCAGCTATCCCAGTGGAACTCTCAGGACAGCAAGGTGTTCTACCACAAAGCTGTGGTTTTGTTGTTTGCTCTGCAAAATCCTGGTCAAACTGAGGGAATGCAAATTTCAGTAGAAAAAAGAAAAAAAAATTAAGAAATCATTTATTAGGCTGCCCTTCAGTAACAAAGGAAAAGTCAGGGAAAAGTGACATTTCATGTTTTAACTCTATGAAAACTAGGTCTTCAAGATGAGATGTCTTTACATCAGGTATTTTCAAAAGCCCAAATCTTTGGGACATCGCTGGCATTTATAGAAGTCCTGCCTCACACACAGTACATTCCTGAATGGCATGCAAAACTTCACTGTGGAGCTTTCTGAGGTGCGGGAAAATCTGACTTTTTGTCTTGAAATACCATGCTGTAGTATTCAAAAATGTGCTGACAGCATGGACGAAGCACACATGACAAAAGAAATAAATACATATATTTAAAGAGACAGTTGTGTAAGATGTCTTTTTGAGATGCAAACCCTGGCAGCTCTGAGTGAATGATTCTAATTTGACAAAAGACCATTTCCCTCAGCTATTCCCTACTGCACAAATACCAAGGAGCTCTCTGAGACAGAGCAAGACAATCCAATATTTAAGCATGGCTTGAGAAACAACAGAAACCCTCTAATATATTATTATAACCTATAAAAATTCAGTAAAGGGGTTAATTAGGGATTAAGCAGTCATGCTTACTTGTATATCTCCAGCCTAGTGATTCTTAAAATGCAGTAATATAGGGAGATCTTAAAAACAGGAGGAGTAGGGTCCCTCCAATGGATTTTTAGGCATCTAAACATGGAATATCTTGCCACCAGTCAGTGTTGCCAGCAGTCTGGGACAGAGCCTGCTACTAAAAGGGGGCAATGACTACCCAATTCTACTGCAAATGACTGCTTCTGTTGGGATTAAATCATGCTTAGAGGCACCCATTTATAAAAGAGGGATTCTGGCATGGATCTATCTTGGTACTCCAGCAAAATTATATTTCAGCATCTTTTAAAGCTAATTGCAGTCAACCTCTCTAGTTTTTGTATATAGGCTTACTTAGATTTGGGTTCTTTTGCTGTAAAGAGCTTATCAGGGCTTTACAGCAATTTGCAATTGATTTCACCCTCATTGAGAACCATTAATTAGTGTCCTGCAAACAGGGTTTTCCAAGTTGGACTCACAGCAAACAAGGATAGTTCCCCCAGAAGCTGATTTAACGCCCTGCTTTGACATTCATTGCCAGACTGGGAGGAATCCTGTGCTCAGAGGACTGGCCAGCAACTGCTTCAGTAAATAAACTCTCTCAGACATGTGCTCAGCCCACAGAAATTTACTTTTTTAGTCCTGGGATGCCACAGTTTCTTTCTTGGTCAAGACAAAGATGGCTTTCATCACCCTGATGTTTTAATTTGGGATTCTACTGGCAAGCTAAAATACCAGTTAAAATAAGTAGCAGATTCAGTATTGGCAAGCTGAGATGGAAATAGCACAAGCCAAACAGTCAAAAATTCCTCCTTGCCTGGAACTAACATGACACAGAGGAAAGAAACTCCAGTTTTGGTGAGTTATGGTCCAGAAAAGACAAGAGCCCAGGACCCCCCAGGTGATTCAAAGTTCTTTAGGCACCTGTAGCTGCCTACATTGATTCTCAGGAGCAAAATTCATGCAGCAAAAGCAATGCTGCTGCTGCCCTGCCCTCCCTGCATTTCCCTGCACAGCAAGCCTGAGGGCTGGGAAGGAATGTAACAGGATCTGGAGTTAACAGTGCAGGGCTAAGCCTTGCCTTCATAAATCATTCATTAATAAATACCAGCAAGCAAAGCCACAGCCCTTAATCCCTGCAAAGCCTGGTGAGGGCCGTGGCTGTGATCCTGGCTCTCCCCACACTGTGCATTAAAAGTGCATAAAAAACAAAGTGTTAAAACAGCCCCCACACAGGTTCACAGGGCAGCTCCACACATGAATGAATGGGCACACTCCAAATTCCCAAAATTCCATTTCTCCAAAACAGCTCCAAAGTTCTACACCCCTCCCCATATCAAAGCAGGGAGGATGTGCTGGCCAAGGCACTGATGCCCTAGAGACACTTTGGAGGTGAAGTTTGCAAGGAGAGAAGGGGAAATGTCTTTTGTAGCAGGATGCAAAAAGTTTAACCTTGACCAGTAAATAAGAAATGAAACTGCCAGAGATTATTTCAGAAACCTCAAAGCCAATTATCTGAAAAACATTTCACTGAGCCCCATCCAACTGCTCCACATATTTTAAACAGCTAGAGGGTCACTGTCCTTTTTTTTTCCCCAGCATTTTTCCTGACCTGGGGCTAAGGCTATTGGTGTCATTTCAGCTGGGGTTTCTCTCTTTTTATCACCTGTCCTGTGCTCATGGGTAGATTTCTTCAAACTTGTGACTTCCCTGAGAAATCTTTCTGATCTGAGAGAGGGAGTGAGATAAAAAGCAAAACCATGAATGGGGAGAGAATTGCAGGGCTGTGCTGGGAGAGGCATCCTGAGGCTGGCACTGCCTCCCTCCCTGCTCATCCCCCAAAAACAGCCACTGTCTCACTTACAGCTGATGCCAGGAGGGCCACACCTGACACAGGCATGCCTTGCAGAGAGGCTCCATTTATATTCCCAGCTGGTTCACCTGTTTTCTGCAAATTTTGCAGTTACACTGCAGACAGATCAATGCTGTGATTTGCTTCCAGCAGGGTGGTGGGAACCCCCTCTGGCACTTCCTATTTTTAAACAACTGAAGTTGTTTTGTATTTCCTAAACCATATTGATCCACGAGGCTAATGACAGTTTTTCTCAAAGCTCTATTTTGTTCGCTCTGTCACAGAGGGAGCCCTGGAAATTACAATTAGTGATACAGGAAACGATTGAAATCTTATTTTACTGCACAAGTCTGCTCCTGCTATGTGCAGAGCAGAACAATAACCACAAATTCAGTGGCTCCCACGTGGAATCACGGATGGATGACTATACAAGCAATGAGGAGGGCTTATATGGGGTGCAACATCTTTAATTTACACCATATTGTCCATGATATGAACTAAAAATAAAAATAACATGGGCACAATACTGCAGTTTGAATAGACTGAAATATATGCACGGCTCCTCCCCCAAAGTAATTTAATTTTTAGTGTGCCAGTGGAATGAGAAAATTAGGTTTGCTTTAAAATAATTCCCTATCCTTAGAGGAGAAAACTCAGCCAAACTATCTTGTTAACATAAAGGGCATTAATCAAAATAAACATCTTGGAAAGGGACATCTCTGACAGACACACCTAGGAAATAAAATAAGGAAAATCCCACCCAACTTGAGTTTGGAAGTGGCCGATTCTGACAGAAAGCAGAAGGAATGAGCAGGTTTGGGTCACCAAGAGGCTTTTTGTCATTCCCTCCCAGCACACACACAGAGCTCTTGCCTGCCCAGGGCTCTGTTAGGGTTCCCTGCTGGAAAGGATGACACCAGGTGCCCACTCCTTGTCACCTACATCTGTCAGAAGGAATTGTAATGCTACAATCAAACAGTCACTTTTGGAGAAATAAAAATAAAAGAAATAAAAATGAAGAATCATTTCCCCCCCTCCCCCCCAAAAAAAACCCAACCAAACAAAAAAACCCCACACCTCTGTATTTTCATCATCTGGATCTAAATCACTGTTTCTCCTCCAGAAAAAAAAAATTAATTCACATTTCCATAAAATGGTACTGCTGGGAATTAACAAGCTAATAAAAAGGACTTTAAGGATGCATTAAACTTGGGTTGGGGAACTCTCTAGTACTTGCAGCATAAATGCTAATAAAATTATAAATCTGTTATTAACTTTTTACATCCCTGCCAAGTGATAAAGACTTTTTTAAAAAAAAGGCATTGAAAAGGCTTTTTTTAGAGATGTGCATTTTACAATGAAAAACCAAGCAGTCCAGACAATACAAACATTTCTTACACCATATGAATTTTCTGTACAGCCCTGAAAAAACACACACCTGGCTCCCCAGGGCAATCCAGGACTCATATCTGATATATTGTGAAGGGGAAAAAAAGAAAAAAAATAGAGAGAGACCAATTTTTCCTTTAAAATGTGAATAAAACAGGATTCCACCATTTTTTGCCCCAGGGCATGGACTTCCCAGGCTTTGATTAGCTGACAATGAGATGTTTATGTCAAGCCCTGGCTGATGACTCCCCACTTTCACCCATTAGAGCCCTACAACTTTCCTGCTGGAATTGATTCTCCAGCCTGTTCATTGCACTCATTGTTTCAGGCAGTGACAGCCCCCAGCTCATTGCTACACGTGGAAGGGAAATTAAAAGGATGGCCCTTGGAGACTGCTAGGTCTGCTTCCAAATGAATACAATTAGCAGAGAAGGGGAAAAGATTGTAATTGCTCCGGATTTAGCGGTGTAAGGAAAGGATTTAGGGATTAATATTTCAGGGAACAACCATTGTGGCAGCTCAGGATTTGGGAATGCAGAGCAGTGATAGGCAAAGGACCTTACATACAACACACACTCCTGCAGGATGATGGGTCAGGGGTTGGAACAGAGAGGTTCCAATTGGCAAAATGACCTCCAGGCACCTCCAGGGAGCTGACCAAACATCCCAGGGAGCTCCCTTCCCTGGCAGAAGCAGCTCTGCCTTATCCAGCACTACAAACACTTATTGTCACAAGGAGAACCAGGAGTGTCCCTTCCAGAACTGAAGGTGCTCACGAGGTGGCNCCAGCACACACACAGAGCTCTTGCCTACCCAGGGCTCTGTTAGGGTTCCCTGCTGGAAAGGATGACACCAGGTGCCCACTCCTTGTCACCTACATCTGTCAGAAGGAATTGTAATGCTACAATCAAACAGTCACTTTTGGAGAAATAAAAATAAAAGAAATAAAAATGAAGAATCATTTCCCCCCCTCCCCCCCAAAAAAAACCCAACCAAACAAAAAAACCCCACACCTCTGTATTTTCATCATCTGGATCTAAATCACTGTTTCTCCTCCAGAAAAAAAAAATTAATTCACATTTCCATAAAATGGTACTGCTGGGAATTAACAAGCTAATAAAAAGGACTTTAAGGATGCATTAAACTTGGGTTGGGGAACTCTCTAGTACTTGCAGCATAAATGCTAATAAAATTATAAATCTGTTATTAACTTTTTACATCCCTGCCAAGTGATAAAGACTTTTTTTAAAAAAAGGCATTAAAAAGGCTTTTTTTAGAGATGTGCATTTTACAATGAAAAACCAAGCAGTCCAGACAATACAAACATTTCTTACACCATATGAATTTTCTGTACAGCCCTGAAAAAACACACACCTGGCTCCCCAGGGCGATCCAGGACTCATATCTGATATATTGTGAAGGGAAAAAAAAGAAAAAAAAAATAGAGAGAGACCAATTTTTCCTTTAAAATGTGAATAAAACAGGATTCCACCATTTTTTGCCCCAGGGCATGGACTTCCCAGGCTTTGATTAGCTGACAATGAGATGTTTATGTCAAGCCCTGGCTGATGACTCCCCACTTTCACCCATTAGAGCCCTACAACTTTCCTGCTGGAATCGATTCTCCAGCCTGTTCATTGCACTCATTGTTTCAGGCAGTGACAGCCCCCAGCTCATTGCTACACGTGGAAGGGAAATTAAAAGGATGGCCCTTGGAGACTGCTAGGTCTGCTTCCAAATGAATACAATTAGCAGAGAAGGGGAAAAGATTGTAATTGCTCCGGATTTAGCGGTGTAAGGAAAGGATTTAGGGATTAATATTTCAGGGAACAACCATTGTGGCAGCTCAGGATTTGGGAATGCAGAGCAGTGATAGGCAAAGGACCTTACATACAACACACACTCCTGCAGGATGATGGGTCAGGGGTTGGAACAGAGAGGTTCCAATTGGCAAAATGACCTCCAGGCACCTCCAGGGAGCTGACCAAACATCCCAGGGAGCTCCCTTCCCTGGCAGAAGCAGCTCTGCCTTATCCAGCACTACAAACACTTATTGTCACAAGGAGAACCAGGAGCGTCCCTTCCAGAACTGAAGGTGCTCACGAGGTGGCGCAGAGATGGGCACGTTCCAAGCCCAGCACAGGGGCAGACCCCAAAGCTCTGCTGCAGGACAGCAGTGGTTTCAACCAGCAGCTCTTGTACAGACAGGGAATTCTGGGGCTGCCTGGGCTTGCTCATGGCTCATCCCCTTGTGCAGAGTCCCACAGTTCAGGGCTCAGCCTCCAGCAGGGCCTCCCTCACCGCTGAGCCACTTCTCCCACTCCAACCCATTGCCAGTGCAGGTTTTACTCCCTCCTGTATCATGCTGCCGGGGGAAAAAGCATTTGGAACATTCTCAGATGAGATAAATGCCTGTTCAGGCATTAAAATAAAGAGTTCTGATTTCAAAAATCCTTATTAACAGAGCGCTGAGAGCCATGCAATTTTCAAAATCCAGCTCTTGTTTAAGTGAATTAATGGGAGCTGAGTAACTGCTCAGTCTGAACTCAGGACTGTGTGCTGAGGTTTTCAGCTTCTGCCCAATACTAAACACAGCAGTACTTTTAATAGACTGACTCAGTAGCAGGAAAAAAGGTAGACAAGCATTTGGAAAAGGAAAGCACAACCCCAAAGAGCTGTGTTCATTTTCTCTCTACTGTCTGAAACATTATCCTCTTCCACAAGACGCACTTCATTCACAGCCCTCAATCCCCTCAGTTCACTTCATAGTCTCCATTAAAAACAGCACTTTCATTTATTCAACACAAAAATCACTTCAGTGAGATTATTTTACTCTGCATTTCCCCTCTTGTGTCCCTTGAACTACAACCCAACCCCAGCAGACTCTTGCTGCTCCTGGGGTCTCTGCCTGCATGTCTGTCATGCAGTGTAACTGCAGAGCCAAGGGTGCTCCAAGCTGACTGATTTTCCACCTGCTTCACAAAACCCATTTTTCTCCCAGTCCCTCACAGACACAACAGGTGTCACTTCACCGTGCGTCTCAAGCCACACGGGGGATGTTGCCAAGGAAACACGAAACCAAGCGAAACAGGCAATAAACACTCACATGGCTACAAGTCCCCTGCTCCACGGGTCCTTCCTTCACCTTGCCCTCCTTTTCCAAGGCAGGGAAAACGTGCTGCCAGCATGATTCAGCCAAGCATGGATACCAGAGGTGCTGCTCTCTCCTCCCAGCTCTTCAAAAAGCTCTCCAAACTTGCCTTCAGACAAGTCCACTGAGCCAGGGAGGGCTCAGTGAAATGCACTCTGTCCTCCACAATGCATCCCAGCATCTCCTGGAGGCAGGACATGCACCAAAGTCAGCAAAGAACGAGGCTCCAGCACCTCATCTCTCCACTCCTTTGTCCTAATTCAGGCCAGGACTCTCCTGGTGTGGCATTTTCAGGGTCCCCCAGACAAGGGGAGGAAGGATGAATGTGACTCGATGTTCTTAGAAGGCTAATTTATTATTTTATGATATTATATTAAAGAATGCTATACTAAACTATACTAGAGAAAGGATACAGACAGAAGGCTAAAAGATAATAATGAAAAACTCGTGACTCCTCAGAGTCTGACCCAGCTGGACAGTGATTGGTCATTAAGTTAAAACAATTCACATGAAACCAATGAAACAATGACCTGAAGCTCTGTTTTGGATAAACAATCTCCAACCACATTCCAAAGCAGCAAAACACAGGAGAAGCAAATGAGATAATTATTGTTTTCTTTTTTCTCTGAGGTTTCTCAGCTTCCCAGGAGAGAAATCCCAGGCAAAGAGGATTTTTAAGAGAATATGATGGTGACAGTCCTGGTTGGAGTGGAGGTCCCAGGTGGGGCTGCTCAGGGCACTACATGCTCATTCTGTTCTGGTTGCTGACCTCCCCCAGGTGAGGAAGGGATTGTTGGTCCCTGCCGCTGTTCAGCTCTTTAGGAACAGTCTCATTCCCAAAGGGGCAGCACAAAAGCATTGGCATGCACTTCTCAGAAATGCCTCTGCCCAAATTAAGGTGCAAATATGCCAGTGGCAACAGTATGGGTTTCATTTCATAATAAATATGAGAGAGAGAGGGGAAAAAAGAGAAACAAAAGTAGAGAAAGAAACAGAAAATAGGTGGGTAATGGATAAATTTCACTTACACTAAGATGTAAATCACAGGAGAAACCCAGAGGCCACTGAGACCAATAGGACTCTCTCCATGCAGTTGCAATGTCACCACCCTCACAGCAGTGAAGCCTGCTGTGCTCCAAGACATTTCAAAATGTCTCATTTTCTCCCTTTTGAACTACACCACTGAAAAGTGTCACTCAAACTCAATTTCTCAATTCAAAATCTTTGTACAAATGCACAGCTAAAGAAAGCAACAAAAGCGACATAACTAAGCCAATAAAAGATTGCTTGATCTGTTTTTATGCTGTGTGATTCTAGGTCATGTTAAACCACTGCTTTCTTATTAACAAAAACATACAAAAGCCCAAAAATTACTTCTCTCCCTGCCAGCTAATTGCACCGTCTTGGTTTTTTTCAACAAGCTTTGAATAAAGCAGGGTCTAGCCCCAAAGTGTTGGAATGTCTAAAAATGCCATTATTTTCCCTCAAGACTGAGTAAATTACAAACGAAACAGCATTTTTTAAAACCATGCATTACCTACACAGAAATGGTAGATTACAATTTCCAAGTGCATCAAAAACATGAGTTACACAGCCCTCCTGGACCTAAATGAGGAGTTTGGGTGGGCTCACACTTTGCAGCATCAAGCAGATGAGCATGAAACACTTTGTGGTGTCGGGGTGGCTGTAGCAGAGAGCACCAGCTCTGCCTTTAAATAGTGAGTGCCCACTGTGGCATCTGCTGTCCCCACAAACAGAAATATTAAAAAAATTAACCTCTCTCTGGGATTGAATTAACTGAAAAATCAGAGTTCCCCATTGGTAAATACTAATTGCTCGTGGATGTTGGCCCTAAGGGGAATATGCAATATTTTCTGCAATATGCACAAAGTAGATTTTCAGGGTTGTATGATTTTAATTCAAACTAGTCTCGCCTACAATGTTTGTTTTACTCTCAAATAAGCAACTACAGGAAGCCAGAATTAAAACAAATCAAAAAGGACAACAAAGAGAACTCTTGATTTCCTCCACAAGTTGTCTCTTCAGTTGTTATAATGTTTAAGTACCTAATAGGTGTTGATTAACTCCCCTCTTTATCATCAGTTGACCAACATGCAGCTCCTACTACATCAAATTACCTGGAAATGATAAAAAACCAACAGTGTGTTGCTTTCCCCCATTAGAATGTATGAAATCATACTTGAGAACAATACCAGAGTAACCATGGAAGACACAGAAGATGGCTGCTCAGCACAGAGGTTGACAAGTACTCATTTTGATTCTAGTCATGTTTTGAAAAGCCCTAGGACCAAACTTCTCAAGAGCAAAAAAGTGGCTGGACCAAGTTTTTCAGACTGACTTCCTTCTCTATTTTGCTAAGCTCTGAAGCAAGACAGGCTCTGTTATTACACACATTCAGATTTAAGTGTTTCCATCAAGTAAATGAGAAATAAATACATTGATGTTAGAAAACTCACTGCAAAACACACAAGAACCGAATTTCCTGGTGGTTTTGCTGCAAAGCAGCTGCAGCATTGCAGAGCTCATTTTGGTATCAGATAAACTGACCACAACTAATTTAGTTATTATGCAAACTCCTCTATTTTAACTAACTCACAGCAATAGAGAAGGAAGACAACCCCAACTGGAAGTTTGCCTTCTATCAAACTGGAAAGGGAGGGTGTTTATATTAATGGGATTTTGTGACAAACACATGTTCTTACACAGCTGACAAAATACAGAGGCACGTTTCAAATTGCATTAAGGTTATAACAAACTAAAAAAAAAGAAAGCAATACTCAAGACTCTTTTAACTCCCTTGTGGAGTTCAGCAATGCAGCACACTGTGAACACTGTTCTGATGTGACAAAGGGACAGCCCTGAAAAAATCCCTCTGCCAGTGATCTTCAAGGCAAAAATGGAAGGCACTAAACTGTAAACATGCATTTTTTTAACATACCAGAGGTTTCTCTTACTCTCTCTCTCTCAGGGAAAGAGTGGCACCAGCACGTGACTGACTCTGCCTTGCGCTCACCACAGCTCGAATGAGGCACACAGCTGGTGTCACACACATCCTTGGAGATAAAGCCCTGACTTTCTTCATTGCTTTTATATTCCAGAACTAGCAAATGTACCAGATCAATAAACAGCACAGTTTTTGAGGACTGGTTTCCTTTAGAGTTTGCAATTCAGTATCAGATGATCTGGCTGACCTGCAGAAACCAACCAAGCTCTTTTCCAAGGGTGCTGGTTGTTCATCAGAACCAGAGCACAGTTATTGCCGTAAGTTCCATGTTTCTAACCCCATCTGATGAAAAGAATATAACCATGGAGATTTCTTAATATACCTCAACAGCATATATTGTACTCTGCTGTTCCAACAAAGCCACAGAGAAGTGTCGTGGACATGGCACAGCACACACGGGCACAATCCTCTGGTCTTAGGGACAGCTACCTATGTCTTTTTTTAATAAACACTGATTATCTTAGGAGAAAATTTTAAATTAACCTAAGATGTTGTTTACAGGCAGCCATTACATTTTTATTTCCCCAGGCTTGTGATTTAATCCACTCTCACCACAGGCCTCATTAGATAAGGCAGGAGAAGCTCCATCACAGTAGCAGCTCCTGTGCTGGGCTGCTACTTCTGCAGCTCAGCTGGCAACAAAGCCTTGTCTAGGATCACCAAACCCAGGCCAGTTTTACACCTGGCTACACCAGTTTCACACCAGGTTTTTCTCCTGAGAAGCTGAAAAACCTCAGAAAAAAAATGGAAACAATAATTATCTGATAGCTTAGAATATAACCATCAGAAGAAGGCTGAACTGTCAGACAAAACTTCTCCCAGGAGCTCTCCTGCTGATTGCACCCTCTTGGGTTTTTTTCAACAAGCTTTAAACAAAGCAGGGTCTAGCCCCAAAGTGTTGGAATGTCTAAAAATACCATTGTTTGTCTGGTCACTGATAATTTCCCCACCATGCCAAGTCCACCTCAGCCTCCAGACTGAGCCAAGAGGAAAGCAGAGTAACAAAAACCAGTAAGAGCACAGATGACAGAGGAGCTGTAAATGGTGCCAAGAGGTTTGCAAGCACAGTCCTCATCACTCCATCCCAGCCCTGAGCTGCTCCTGGTTTCCTGGCCTTTGGTGTCCCAGCCAGGTTATTTTGGCAGCACTGGCTCTGGCTCAGTGCCAAGGCATCACACAGCCCCAGGATCAAGGCACAATGATAACTGCTTTCCTGCCATGCAGTACCAGTTAAAAAATACCCTCACAGACATCATTTCTGCCTTTTTCTTATAAAAAAAAAAAGAAGCAAAATGCCCACGGAGATCCCATGTGAGACCTTGTGTAGATTACTAAAGACTTTGCCTTCTGTTATGCTTTTTTTAAACTTATTCTATTGAGTGCAAACGTCACCTATGTCAACAGACTTTGGCCAAAAGCAACCAGCTGTGCAATTCTTGCCAATTTCCTTTTTGTTTTCAACAACATTCTTCAGAAATTACCTTGCTAAATGGGACATTCAGTCCCACTTACTGAATACTACAGTTAAGGAGCTGCTGAACTCAAGGACCACGCATTAAATGGGAGGGCACACTTCTTCCCAAGAATAAATAACTCTTCCCACACACCTCTCCTCTGAGAGATGTTCTAATGCATTACAACCCAAAGAAAAATAAAAAGCAACATCAGTTTCAGCACCAGCATCATCTGCTCAGCGTGGAGGGAAGAAAAATTTGATGGAAAATGCAAACAGACATGGTGTGTTAGACACAGAAACTATTCCTGCAACGCNAAGGTCCTGAGTGCTCCCAGCCTGGATCTGCCCAGGGAGCTGTAACACACTCACCACTCCTTATTTCCTCCAGATTCACCAATAAACCACTGCACCAGCATGCTGAGAGAATAACCACCCACCTGCAGGCTCCCATTTTTGCTTAAGGCTGGCCAGAGTTACTTCAACAAAGCCCAAACATTCACTTGAAGCTTTAGCTGGGAATTTCTTAGGGAAATGATAAGCTGTGCAGTCCCAGGGAAGAAAAACTCCCATTAAAAGCTGCCATATCAGGGAAGCCAGAAACTGCAACTCCAGTCCCTTCCATCCCAGGTTACAAAAGCACATTTACATCCCAAAGGTTTTATGGAAAATCTGATGGCTCCACCAAGTATTTAAACTCAAACAAACTGACAGATAAAGAGACTCCTAACTACACAAGCCTGAGGAACTTTTGAAGGGCTGATGAGAGGTTGTAAAAGAGACAGAAGAAAGCTTTATGGCTCGGAGGGATGACATCTACAGCTTTTCTGATCCCTCAAGTACAAGACAGCATGTCCTTTCAGAAGTGACCAAATCAGCAGCCTAGTTTAACCCATCAACCAGAACCAGGGGGTTTTTAATCTGACAAGTGGCAATGCTTTATTTGACTGATGTTAGGTTTTACCTCCTAGTTTTGGCGGAATGCAGATTAAATAAATCTTGACTCCATCTCGAGTTCATTGCAGCTAATGACTTTGAACTTAAGGGTCTGTTAACACTCAATTGCTATCATTATGCAATCATGCTAAATTACCAGGGGAAGCAGAAGGTACCTCAAAAGAAAGAACTGCACCAGCTTATGCCAAGAAAACTGGACATCAGTGAATATTGTTGGCCTGTTCTCTGCAACACCAGGTTTCTGGCCCAGACAAGCATGTTTCTCATCTACTGTTGTTATCTCCTGCCAATATAAATCCAGCCAAACTGGCTCCATCTAATTCTCACTCAATATGCCCTTGCAGAAACAAACACACAAAAGTGAAGTCTTTATCAAGTAGGAGTCCTGCAAAATGCAGAGCAACTCTCCTCCTTGCTTGCTCGAGGTAATTATCTCACCTTTTTTGATACTCGCCTTTTACCATCAATTT
>WBNQ01067473.1:0-13727 GCA_013401375.1 Spizella passerina | reverse complement strand
CTCATTCCTTGGCTGTAACAATATTTAGAGGCCAAGGTCTTTCCTTTACACTGTTATTTCAGGCACATGTGACAACTACAGAGCTATCATCGCTGCTCCTCTGAGATTCCTTATCTTGGTTCTCATTAAGAGGATGATGATTTAGTGACAGGGTGAGGTCGGGGTGCATCTTGATAAGCCCAACACCAGAGCTGGCTTGGTAACCCATGGAATGGTCACCTCTTGCTGAAGTCTTCCCTATGCTCTAGAGATGTTCTCCTGATGTAGCAGGAGACATCCCACGTTGTGGAGATGCTCGAGGCTGCCAGAAATTGACCACTCTAAAGTTCTCTCATGCGGTGGTGTTTGCAGGGGTCCCAGGTTGAGAGAAGAGACAAGGATCTGACTCCATGTTTCACAAGGCTTGATTTATTATTTTATGATATATATTATATTAATACTATACTNTAGAATAATAACAAAAGCTTGCGACTCTCAGACAATCCAAGACAGCTGGACTGTGATTGGCCATTAATTAGAAATAACCAATGTGGACCAATAAAAGATCCACTTGTTGCATTCCACAGCAGCAGATAACCATCGTTTACATTTTGTTTCTGAGGCCTCTCAGGAGAAAAAAATCCTAAGGAAAGGACTTTTCATAAAATGTGTCTGTGACACTCTCAGACAGCAAGAGAACTTCTCTTTCTTTTGAAAGACATCAAGTATTTCACCTGGGAGCTCAACTTCAATCTTTCAAATGAGAGGTTGCAGAAACAAGATGGAAGATGGCTCCAGGATCTGTCTGCTCAGTGCTTCCCACAGGACTGATTCCTGCTCTTTGAGAGAGAAAAATTTATTTGGGTAAAAGCTGGATGGGGATCTGAGAAACTTGATTCAGCTGAAGATGTCCCTGCTCATTGTAGGAGTTTAGACTGGATGGCATTTAAAACTCCCAACTCAAACTTTTCTGGGATTATACAGTTCCAAGAGAAGTGACTCATGAAGGACTTGGTGTGTGATCCAGGATCAGGCCATGTGGTGAGGACCAAGGGTGCAAACCTGAGTTCTCGTGGAGGAACAAAGATTCCTTCACAGGTGCTTCCCAGGCTGGGGACAATGTCCCTCATTGTCCAGCTCTGAGGCAATACTTGGGGTTATAACTGAAGCAGTGTTTGAGGGAATATTAAGGGAAGTCACAATTCTTGTCCCTCTTCCTGAAAAGGATCAACTAAGGGACAAAATGAAATGTAGTATTTTTCAGGTAATAAAAGCTGCCCCATACAGAAATTAGAAGAATTTAAAGGTTATAATTATCTGTAAAACAAATTGAAACACCTACAGTTTCACCCTCTTCCTCACTACCACATGAAATATGCCCAATTTTTTTCCAGAATATGTGAAATTTTGTATAATACATAATAAATGAGATATATCCTCCATTAGGCAATCTCTCCCAGACCTTCCCTGTATTAGGAAATCTGATCGAAAACATAGCAGAGCTTCTCTTTCAGTGTAGCAATTCATCAACAGGCTTGGTAGATCCCAAAGTTCTCCAGAACCACGTTTATTTTCATTGAATCACAGATTATCCTAAGCTGGAAAGGACCTACAAGGGCCATCAAGTCCAACTCCTGGCCCTGCACAGGAAAGCCTGAAAAACAACATTGCATGCTTGAGACCATTATCCAAATACACTTTTATTTAGGTGTCAACACATTGTCAGTTGATTGCAGGTCAAAGAACCAAATTATTGTGTCGGGGCTCATGGTGCTCCCCTTGCTGCTCCCTTTGCAGATCGACAGCATGCAGGCCCTGCTCCACTGCCCCAACGTGCTGGTGTGCGTAGGCCGGGAGCCCTTCAAACCTGTATCCATGGAGAATCTGAGGAAACACTCGGTGGAGAAGCTGCCCAACCTGCCTCCCCGCTCCAACAATGGCAACAATGTCAACGAGAACAATGACAGTAAGAAAAACCTCGGGGCCGTGTCGCGGGGTCCTACCAACAGCCTGGGGATTGCAGGTCCCCATTGTGCTGTACCAGTGTATGGATTTCATGTGGAAAATGCACTTCCCTCTCCCTGCCTCCCAGGCCTTTCCATCCTCCCCTTCTTTTTCTCTGGTTTCCTTCTAGGATTTCCTCCCTACACCCCCTAGTCTTTCTTTTACATGCTCCCCATGTCTGGCTGACTTCCCTTCCTCTTTCATATCTCTGTGTCTCCTTTTCCTTCCAGAACTCCCTCCTTTCCTGTGTCTGTCCACCCAGACTCTGGAGATTTCCCACGAATCCTCTATCCCATCGTTGTGTGTCCTATCATGCCTTCTCTCCTCCACTTTCCTGCACCAGGACCAGAGGATGCCCAGGTTCTGCCAGCAGGAGACTCAGTTTCTGCTGCAGGTTACAGCTGGCCTTTTGCAAACAAAGTGTGTTTTTATGGGAAAGATTATATTCAGGAAGGAGTATGTTATGGATTATTCAGGATTATATATTTTTGGCACCCCATCATGAGTTATCTAAGGTCACAGGTAATTAAACCAGCCACCCTCAGTAGCCTGGGAAAAGAAACTTCCCAAATCCAAAGGGCAATTAATCTCACCTGTATTAAGGATTTATTGTGGGATGAAATTAAGTGTGCCCTGGAGGTGTGTTTGTTTCTCTCCATTGTCAACACCAGGAGCTTGGAAAGATTCATTTGTGTGTTGCCAACAAGTTGTAGAAACTCAAGGACTGAGGCATCCTATGCTCACTATCCAAGACATAAAAAATTGGAGGTAAACATGGGAATAATCTGGAGCTCTTTGCCCATCAAGAGACTGAGCAAATCCATCAGTTCAATCATCAGGATGGTCAGGGAAGAGCTATTTAATGTGATTTGGATGTGCTTCTCTTCACCACTTCCTTCCTAAAATGCCCTCCAGTCAGCTGCATATCCATATGCCCATGGAGGGACAGGATTGTCTGGATAAATGCACAAGGAAATTTTGGACAAACGTACTCAAAATAAGACAGATTAATGTCTTGCAAGACAGCCTGAAATGAAGGGACCTAAACAAACCTATGCAGATCACTGCATGGGCCATAAAGATGTTCTTCCAATTCCAATTCCTAAATTCCCTTATTCTCATTGATTTCTTCTACAGCTCCCACTATTTCTCTTAGTAATTATCACTAGCTTACAATTTCTTTTCCGATTGTTATGTTTTAATAAGAATTATAATTACTCTTAGGGGCTCATCCCTGAGGGACTGAGTGCTGCTTTGGTCTACATGGCCACACATTTCCTGGCATATGAGTGGAGAAATGAATGTTACACAATAAAAGTGTGACCAGCTAAGGAAGAGGGTAATTTCTCCATGTATTTTTCCCTGGTTAAATAAGAAAAATGAAAACTTTCACAGTTAAATAAAGGAATATTTGTAACATGAAAAAATGCCCGAACTCAGAGATTAAATTGCTCCATATGTATATACATTTTTTTATTTTTCTTAATTTTACTTCCTGACATGCACTGAATAAAATAAAGTGTTTGTGTTTCAATTTATTTTTTAAAATAAAGTTGAAGTGTAGAAGATTTTATTACAGATTATTAATTCAAAACTTAAAATTTAACAAGGAAGTTGGATTATATTATCTCCAGAGGTCCCCTTCAACCTTAACTGTTCTATGATTATTGCACATGACTTAGTCAAAGACAAATTTCCAAACTATGTAAATTGGCATAGGCTTGGCTTTAATAGAATAACATCAGGATTCACTAGTTTGAGGGCTTGACTTACATATTTTCTGTCATCTTTATGTGAGTTAACATCTTTCTCCATCTTTCTCTTCTTCACTCCTTTAGTGAACTTCGGACTGAAAGCCAAAAAAAGTGTTATCCATCCACGGTCAGCATCCAGCAACAGGTCCATGAGATTTTCCTTGTCATCAGAGAAGTCATACCCCAATGGCCTTGCAGCCTCTCCAGACAACGGGGGGCCCTTCTCCAATGGCTGCTCTCACCCAAAAGCTGGGGACCTGGTCCAGTCCCTGATCAATGATGACATCGAGAAGCGGGTCCATGTGAACAAGGATGGGAGCTTGTCTGTGGAGATGAAGGTTCGCTTCCGTTTGCTCAACGATGAGACTTTGCAATGGTCCACCCAGATCAAAAAGTCCAACCTGATGAACCAGCTGCCTTGTGAAGAGTCAGGAGTGGAGGAGGACAGCGGAGCAGATCCCCTGCAGAAAATGAACCCAGAAGCCAGCTCGGAGGCAGATGATTCCTTATATCCCTGTGATATCGATTCCTACATGTCCAAACTTGAGGAATCAGAATATGACGAAGCCCACTGTCACAGCTGTGGAAAGAAACACCAAGACTATGACATTTGGAAGAACCCCATGCACATGTCCCAGAGGGAAGAGCCCGGCGTGCGAAGCACCTGGCACACACGGTCATCGTGCTCCAGCACATCTTCCCGCAGGAGAGTAGTCCACAAAAAAATGACATCTGTGGACAGCATCCACACCACATCCAGTGAGGAATTCTCTGAGCACATTGTGCGAGAGTCCTCATCCTACTCAGAGACTATAAAGAACAGAGTGGCGTATCGATCCGTTAAAAAGTGTGTGTGCCGAAGCGATTTATCCACCGGTGCTTCCAATGGAGAAGAACAGCAGGAACACACCAGGACAAGCACAGGAAACAGCCAGAGGCCTTCATCCTTGGGCTTGATGTCACATTCAAGCTGTGAAAACAACCTGGATACTCAAGACAGCCCTGAAGACCAGGAGATCACCAAAATAATTTCACAGAATGAGGATGCAAATTGTTTCGAAGCTTCCTCTGTGAAGTGCTTGAAGGATGACCCAGAAGAGGTTGAAAGCAGCAGAGTTGGGAGTGTCATGTCCAGGTCATCCCTGCAGTCCAGGCAGAGCAAGAAGAACGTGTGTGAGGAAGTGAGCAGCGTGGGCAGGAGCATGTCCTCCTCAAGCCTTCAGAAGGCAAACCAGGGAGAGAACAGCCAGTGCTCCACCCCTGCCAACAGCGTGCACAGCAAGTCCAGTAACTGCACCACACCAAAAGAAAAGGCTGAGCAGGGTGACACCTCTGATGACAACCCAGTGGTGTCCTCTTTCTCCAGTGAGTCTTGCCCCAAGAAAGAGGCTGAAGAGGTGGAAGCAGAGCAGGAAGAAAGTGAAGTCAATGAAGTCAGCTCAGTGTCAGCAAAAACAAAGCCAAGCCAATCAATCAGGGGTGAGAGCAGTGAAGGGGAACGATGCTCTACACAGGGAACCCACCATTCCAAGGCTAGCGACAGGAGCAGCAAGAAAAGTGGCAGTGAAGAGAACGTTCCATGCAGTGTCTCTTGCTCTTCCAGAGGGTCCAAAAAGAGCAAACGCAGCCACGCTCATTTGGATGCACGGTCTGAAATATCTGTGTCTTCACTTGAATCCACTCCGAATAAAAAGAATTCCCTACATATAGATGATGCAAGATCAGGCAGCAGGGCATCAATTTACTCCAAAAGCTCATGTGAAATCAAGAAAAAATCTGCTGGAGACACCATGTCTCATAAGTCAGGATCTCTTCACTCGAACATTTCATCTACCAGTGAACCAGAGGCAACTGCGGGTCCCGCTGAGGAGGAGACCTCAAAAAGTACTGCCAATGGCTACAGTGAAAGTTCAAAAAGCTCAAAGAAAAGAAGCCATAAGGAAGAAAACAGCAAGCCATCATCCCTCTGCTCAAGTCTTTCAAGTCGTAATGGAAAATCTGGAAAGGGTCATGCCAAGATTAGTTCTGAACCCTCTTCTTCAAAACAGGGAAGCATGAGTGGGAGTGTATGTTCAAAAGTTGACCACCCAAGTGAGGATGGGGTTAGGAATGGAAAACCCACAAGTAGCTCCTCAAGAGTCTCTTCAAAGTCAGAAATAAAAGATAAATGCATGTTGACCCAGATATCCCAGGAAACTGATGACAGATGTTCACAATCAAACATGTCTCTGTCCTCAAAATCAAGACAGACAAACAGGAAAAATCTCCGTGTGAAGGTGTCAAACTCCAGCCGGGCATCGGTGTCGGAGACTATGTCAGTGTGCAGTCTGCAATGCCCTGCTCCACCAAAAGGGAAGCCAAAAAGAAAAAATATCCGTGCGACCATTTTGAAGAACTCCTCCATCAGCAGCATCGGCACCGAGTCCGTGCTGACAGCAGGGAGAGAGCAGAAAGAAATTGTGGATTCCTCCAAAGCAACTTCCTATGGCTCTAAATCCGCTGCAACTGAAGGAAATGGTCAGAATAATAAAGAGATTGATGATTCTTGCAACAAAAAACCAGAGGAGGAGGTAGAAGACGCAGGTGTTCAGGAGGAGGGAGGTGATTTAATGCCATCAGCTCTACCAAATGCATCTCCAGAAGAAGTTGTGCAAGAGTGGCTCAGGAAAATCCCTTCGGAAACGTTGCTTATGAAATATGAAATGGAGGATGATGGAGAAGAGGAACATGCAGAGTCAACCACTGAGGTGTCTCACTGTACAAATGCCGAGGAAGCCCCAGAGGAGGAAAAAACTGAGGAAAAGAATGAGGAGGAGGAGGAGGCTGAAAAGGATGAAGCAAAGGATGAAGCAAAGGATGAAGCAAAGGATGAAGCAAAGGATGAAGTGGAAGAAGAGAAAGCAGAAGACACAGCTGTTGTTGAAGAGGCTGAAGAATGCGTGAACCAGGAAGAAATCTCTGAGGTTCCACCTGAAGCTGCCGATGCTGAGCAGGCAGAATGCAACAAGTCAGTTGCATCCAGCCAAAACAACAACAAGAGAGACCTTCCAACCTCTGTCCAAACATCTGTCCAGATCATGAAGGCCTTGCTCAGTTCAAAGCATGAGACCAAATTTGACCGATCAAACAGTTTGCCCGAAGTGTCCCCCACAATGGGGAGGAAACTGAGTAACTCTGCCAACATTTTGATTACTTGTCTCGCCAGCCTCCAACTCCTTGATGAAGAGTCAGAGGATCCATCAGAAAACTCAAAACATTTGAATAAGTCAAGGTATACAGAGCTGCTAAATATTTTTCAAGCCCTGTGGTTTGGGTGTACTGCTGAAAGGAGTGGCCCAAGTTCAGACCAAGAGGCAAGCAAGGTGGCAAGGCCAGTGTCTGGGTCTAAAGCCCCAAAATCCATGGATCATGCCTTCACTCCCATGTCCTCCTCTGGGGTTGATGTTTGCAGTTGCTCTGGTGGCTCAGGAGAAGAGTGCACAGCTGGTGCCACATTGGTGGCACAGAAAACCATGGAATGCAAATCAGCCGAGCAAATGGAAAATGCAGAGACTGGCACAGAAGTGACTGAGGTCGAGGAGCAAAGTAAAGAGGAAGAGCAGCCATCCCGCCCTTCCACAGCCTGCTCAGAGGCAAAAGGTGAGGAAAAGGCAGAGTCTGCTAGAGAGGAGTCTGTAATCCAGGAGGAAGAAGAGAATAAGGAGGATCAGGGCAGTAACTGTGAGCATGGTCAAGAGGAAGGGAGAGAAAATGAAAATGAAGAAGAAAACAAATTAGCTGAAACTGGAGAACAAGAAGAAGCTGAAGCTGTGAATGATGAAGTCCCACAAGAAAACCCTGAAGAAGAAGCTGACCAGCCAGAGGCAACCGGTGATGAAGAAAACCCTGAAGAAGAAGCTGACCAGCCAGAGGCCGCTGGTGATGCCAATGTTGGTGATGCCGATGTCGGGACGGAGCTGAAAGAGGAGGTGCAGGAGCATCCCCAAGAAGAGTCACCAAATGACCCCGAGCCCAAGGTTGATACATCCACCAGTGTGGGAACATCCCTTGTCCAGCAAAACTCCGTGGATCCAGACCCAACCTGGGTCCTGAGACTACTCAAGAAAATCGAGAAGGAGTTCATGGCTCACTACGTCAATGCCATGAACGAGTTTAAAGTCAGGTGGAACCTGCAGGACAACCAGCAGATGGATGCAATGATACTGGAGCTGAAGGAGGAAGTGAGTAAAAGGATACAAAAGAGCATAGAGAAGGAGTTGAGGAAGATCAAAAGTAGGGCTGGAAGGAGGATGCCGAGACCTCCAGAGGGGCCACCCACACGTGAGTCCAAACTCCAAACTGAGCAGAGGAGGTGGAGACTGCAAACTATGCATAAAAAGTCCCTCTTTGGGGACAAAAATGGTGCCCAGGTGAGGCTGGAGGAGACATCAGACTTATCATTTGATGTAGATAATGACTTTAACCTCAGTGCAGCTTTGGAGGACAGCATGAGCAAACAATCCAGTGAGGAGGAATACTGTCCATGTGACTCCTGTGTGAGGAAGAAACTGGCTTCCAGGCCTGCCAGAGCCCCTGTGGTGGCCACCAATGCCCCAGTGATGAAAGCCTTTGATTTGCAGAAAATCCTGAGGCTGAAGAAAGATGGCAATGAGGAAGCCGTTGTTGCAGAAGCAGCCCAGGACACCAAAACACTTCCCAATGGTTCTGTGGAAGAAGGGGCAGAAAACGAGAAGGATGAGGAGCAACATCAGGCAGGTGAAACAGAAGCAGAGGAAGAAGGAAAAGAACCAGAATTGAATGAAGATGATGGCACAACATTGAATGGAGATGGAGAAGAAACTGAAGTAGCAGAGAGTCAAAACACTGAGATGGAGGATGACGCCAAAACTGAAGAAACCAAAGAAGAAGAAGTAGAAGAAAGAGGGGAAGAAACAAAAGAAATAGAAGAAGAGGAAGCAAAAGAGGAGGAGGAAGAGGAAGGGAAGGAGGAAGAAGAAGAAGTGAAAGAGGAGGCAGAAGGGGAGGAGGAAGAAGAAGTAGAGGAGGTCGATGAAGAAGCAGAAGAAGAGGAAGAAGCCAAAGAGGAGGAGGAGGAGGAAGGGAAGGAAGAAGAAGAGGAAGCAAAAGAGGAGGAAGAAGAAGCAAAAATGGAGGAGGAGGAAGGGAAGGAAGAAGATGAAGAAACCAAAGAGGAGGAGGAGGAAGCAAAAGAAGAAGAGGAGGAAGCCAAAGAGGAGGAGGAAGAGGAAGGGAAGGAGGAAGAAGAAGAAGTGAAAGAAAAGGCAGAAGGGGAGGAGGAAGAAGAAGTAGAGGAGGTAGATGAAGAAGCAGAAGAAGAGGAAGAAGCCAAAGAGGGAGAGGAAGAAGTTAAAGAGGAGGAGGAAGAGGAAGGGAAGGAGGAAGAAGAAGAAGCAGAAGAAGAGGAAGAAGAAGAGGAAAAAGCACAGCAGCAAGAAGAAGAAGCCCAAGAAGAAGAGGGAGAAGAAGCCAAAGAAGAGGAGGAAGAAGCAAAGGAGGAAGAAGAAGAAGCCAAAGAAGAAGAGGAAGAAGAAGCCAAAGAAGAAGAGGAAGAAGAAAAAGAAGAGGAAGAAGAAGAGGAGGAAGAAGAAACAAAAGACGAAGAGGAAGAAACCAAAGAGAAGGAAGAAGAAGAAGGGAAGGAGGAAGAGGAAGAAGCAAAAGAGGAGGAGGAAGGTAAGGAGGAGGAGGAAGAGGAAGAGGAGGAGGAAGAGGAAGAGGAGGAGGAAGAGGAAGAAGCCAAAGATAAGGAGGAAGAAGAAGGAAAGGAGGAGGAAGAAGCAAAAGAAGAGGAGGAGGAAGGGAAGGAGGAAGAAGAAGAAGCCAAAGAGGAGGAGGAAGGGAAGGAGGAAGAGGAAGAAGCCAAAGAGGAGGAGGAAGGGAAGGAGGAAGAGGAAGAAGCCAAAGAGGAGGAGGAAGAAGTAAAGGAGGGAGAGGAAGAAGAAAAAGAAGAGGAAGAGGAGGAAGGAATGGAGGAGGAAGTGAAAGAGGAGGAAGATGTGAAAGACGAGGAAGCAGAAGAGGAAGAAGCGCAAAAAGAGGAAGAAGAAACAAAAGAGGAGGAAGGAAAGGAGGAAGAGGAAGAAGGAACAAAGGAAGATGAGGAAGAAAAGGAAGATGAGGGTCAAACAAAAGAGGACCAGGAACTAGAAGAGGAAGAAAACCAAATAGCGGAGAAGGAAGAAGAAGCAAAAGAGGAAGAAGAGGGAGAAAAAGAGGAGGAAGAAACAAAGGAGGAGGAGGAGGAAGAAAAAGAGGAAGAGGAAGAACAAGAAGAAGAAGCAGCTCAAAATGAAGAACAAGAAGCTGAAGAAAAGTCTGAAGGTGAAGATGAAGGTGAAATTGAAGCTGAAGAAACAGAGGAGCCAGGGGATGAGGAAGTTGTGGCTGATGATGAGGCAGAGACGTCAGAATGCAGAGGAGATGCTGAGGGCTCTGGAACTGACAACAATCCTGAAGGAGATGCTGTGGAAGGAAATGAAGAAGCTGAGCAAGATGAAGCTGGGGCAGAAGAAGATGCAAAACCAGAGTCAGGAGATGAGGCTGAGGAGAAAAGCAGTGAAAGAGGTGAGAATCTTGATGAGGAACCCACCGGTGATGATCCTGAGCGTGCACATGAAAAACACAAAGACCAAGGCAACAACAAAGTTTCTGAGAAAGCCTCAAAGACCAAAGGCAAGAGAACGAACAAAAGGTTAGAGACTCTGAAAAAATCCACAGCCTTTTCTTGTTATTCTTCTGTCGGAAACTTCTCACAGCAATCCCAGAAGGGGTCTGATGATGAAGAGGAAAGAGTGGATGAAGAGGAAGGAGGAGTCAAAGAAGAAGGAATAGCTGAAGAGGAAGCAGTTGAAGAGGAATGCAAAGGTGATGATAACCCCACTAGCGACCACCAAAATGGAGAGGTTCGAAGTGATGAGAGCTCCAAACCCTCCCAGATGTATCCTGACAGTGAGGAAGAAGAGGAGGACAAAGAATCTTCAGGTTCTGATCCTGTGGGAGATGAGGAGCAGCCAGATGCTGAAGGTGCAGATCCAAAGGAGGCTGAAAACACTGAGGAAGTTCAGGCTGCTAAAAAGAAAGAAAACTCTGATGAGATTGACCAGGATGACCTGGACTTCTAGAACTGCTGGCTAAAAACTGACTTTTTTCTTTCTATCTTCCTTTCTTTCTTTTTAAAAAGTATATTTTCATTACATATTTCAGTATCTCCGGTGAGTTGAGCCCTCGTAATCGGCTTTTCTTCTGAGCTAAATGTGGTAAACTCGATCTTGAATCCTGTGAGTAATGTTGCAATCACCTGCCCTCATTTCTAGAGGGCTAGTAGCTCATTAATATCCTGTGGTCTCAATAGATAGGTGGTTTGGGGAAAGGGAAGGCTGTTTTGTTTGGGATACCTTCTAGCTCCCACCCTTTTAGCCATGCTGTTTGCTGCTGGAGTGATCTGTGGCTCTGCTGGGCATCGTCTCTGGGTGACTTTGGGATGCCTTTCACCTGCTGCACGCCATTTTCCTGGAGAGATTGCCAATCCACAGAAACACGACAAAATCAGGATTCATTGCCAAAGTCTGGTCAGAGCCCACAGAGATGTACATTGATGTACATTCATCTTCCTCCCTACCCCACCTCCCCTATACCCTGTATATTTATCTTGTCCTTACCTACCCCACCTCCTCTGTACCCAGAAAAAAGGGTCTGAGATAGCAAAGATTTACCCCATTTTCCCATTTTTTCCCCTTTAGTTGATGTTGAGCTCATTGCTCATTTCACTGGAAGCCTCAACGTGGAGAAAGGTCTTTCCAGGAAATCCTCTTCCAGACCCCATCTCTTTGTACTGTGCTCATCACTGTAGTGGTAGATAAAAAAGATGAGTTAATTCACCCTGTCAAGTCTCTCAACTCAATAATGACCAAATTAGGGATAGATCCAATCTCTTGTGATGTCCTTTTCTATGCCAATGATGGTATTGAAGCACTTTAAAACCAGCTGGGATCCCTCAGACAATTTTGCACGAAGCCCTGTTCTGGAGCTGACGGGATTTGCAATGGCTCAATGCCCCATCCTTGCACACAAAATTTAAACTAATTTCCCCTTTAACATGGAAGAGCTTTGGGCATTTGTGCTGCAGCAAACAGCTGGAAGAGGCTGAAGCATTTATTGAAGAGCTTGGACTTTACAAACCACAATAGAACTTCAAACTTCATTTAGCAAATGTTTTTTATCAGATTGTAACTTTTTTTTTTCTTTTTCCCTTCCTCTGGGAAAATATAAACATTTCTGGATGAATGCCCAACTAATGCCAGGAGAAGTTTGACCATACCTCAGCTGCATACTTGTGTAAAGCTCTTAGGGACACAGTTCATTTTATCAAAAATTTGCAGGGAGAATGAAAGAGAGGGGTTGAAAACAAAATGCCTTAAATTGTATGGAGAAAAAGTATGTGTGTAGTGTTGAGTTGGGTTTGTGAAGATGTATGCTAACATGCTTAAATAATCAGTATTCCAAATTAAATAATTCCTGTGGTTTTCATTTCTAGAATCCATTTTTCAAACTTACAGAGATAAGATTAATTTCACTCAAATGAAGAACTAGGTTCAGCTCCAGAGGTAAACACCTAATTTTGGGTCTCTGAGGAGTAGGGGAGTTTGGGAGAAGCCAGTGGAGAGCTGGATCTCAGCTGAGCTGTTCCAACAAAGGCTGACAGTGCCTCCAGGGAGATCATCCAGAGACAACAGCATCTTCCTCTCAATGGAAAAGTTAAAATAACCTTCCTCAAAAGAAGGACAGCCCTATCTGTGAGCCTCATGGAATCACAGAATGGTTTGGTTTGGAAGGACCTCGAACATCATCTGGTTCCAGCCCCTTTACCTGGACAGGGACAACTTCCACTATCCCAGATTGCTCCCAGATCATCCGGTTCCAGCCCCTTTACCTGGACAGGGACAACTTCCACTATTCCAGATTTCTCCAAGCCCTGTCCAGCCCTGGACACTTCCAGGGATCCAGGGATAGCCACAGCTTCTCTGGGCAACCTGTGCCAGGGCCTCCCCACCCTCACAGGGAAGGATTGCTTCCCAATGTCTTACTTAAATCTCGTCTCTTTCAATTTTTACACATAAAGTAACCAAGTCCAGAGCATCAGGTCCAGCTGTTAACCCAGCACTGCCAAACCCACCACTAAACCATGTCCCCAGATTCTACATCATGTATAGAACCCTTTTGGTTTCATAATCAGCTTTGTGACACATCAGTCCATACAGGATTCCAAAAAGAACTGCGCCTGGTAGTCACAGCTCTGATCCTGACATGAGGAATAGACTGGAAGTGGTACATGTTGACTGAACTCTAAACATTCCTGGTGANTCTAAAGCATCTTCATGACTTTTAGGCTGTCAGGCAACAGCTCAAGCCAGTCATCCCACGGAAGTTTTAAAAGTTTTCTTTTTGGTTCCAAGATCACAAAGGAATGGCTTCAAACTGAAAGAGTTTAGGTTGGCTATTAGGAAAAAATTGTTCCTGTGAGGGTGGTGAGGTCCTGGCACAGGGTGCCCAGAGAAGCTGTGGCTGCCCCTGGATCCCTGCAAGTGCCCAAGGCCAGGCTGGATGGGGCTTGGAGCAACCTGGGATAGTGGAAATTGTCCCTGACCACAGCAGGGGTGGGAACTGGGTGATCTTTAACATCCCTTCCAACCCAAACCATTCTGGGATTCTGTGCCTGCCTTTCTGTGCTATTGCTAAAAGCCACTGTTGGAACTTTACAGGTTAGGGAAAGGGCAAACATTTCCCAGGATTTCTCCTGCAGCTGCTGACTTTGATCACTTTAAAGCTGCTTACACAGTCAACGCCACGCCCTGCTCATATTGAATCAGTCAGTTCCTCACCTTGCAGCACAGGCAAGGAGAAAGAAACTAAAAGGAGCACAAAAAAGCAGCTGTCAAACCATGAAAACTGAAATCACCCAAGGTCCTGCCC
>WBNQ01067471.1:0-23259 GCA_013401375.1 Spizella passerina | reverse complement strand
TCTCAACAAAGCTCCATCACACAAATCAGTTTGTGCATCTGAAGTGCAGCCCTGCAGAAACGCTGAGACCATATTGTGAAATTTAGACCTTTATGTCAGAACTTTACACTTAAGACCTTTAGAACATCCAGTCAAGCTAAATTCAGTAAGTACTTGAAATTTTTCAGACTTCTGATTAATTTTATCAGAGAAATGATGCTAAAAATTATCATACTCAACTCAGTGTTTAAAAATTTTTGCTCCAAACACATACCATGGCAACCACCACATACCAATAGGCATACACAAAATTAAAGGATTTTCTTTCATAAAATTCACAGCCTTCAGGTTTACAAACCAATAAATGGAATGAAAGAAATAAAGAAATGCTAATCTCTGTATTAAAGGAGCTTTACAAACTCAACTAAAAAGCCCAAAGGACTTTGACTGTGAGGTAACTGATCTCATAATAGCAAATGAGTGTGAAACTTTTTATTAAAATCATCTAGCTCTGAAACTAGCTATACTATATTTGCATTTTCTTATCAGCACTCCTTCCATCCATATTGTTGAGTTCATGTCACCATGTTCTTACAAATAAGGAACTCGAGGCATAATATGGATGTTAAGAACAGAAAATGGGTTTAAAAAATGAAAACCAAAAAAAAGTTCAGCATTAAATACATTTTCTTCTCAAAATAAGTCTTCTGAAAACTTAAACAGCACTTCAGTAGTTTCTGATAACCCTTAAATATGCTGTCAGTTATGACAGCAGATTAAAATAGCCCTAAACAATAAAACCATTACACCTTTAAAAAATGGAACAACTTAACTCCCCATTGAAGTCAAAGGAAACACGATTTAAACATACGCCACAGAAAAAAATATTTGGCAATTTTTACAAAGGGACAAAATAGGTATTTGTCCCCAAAAAGTCAATGTTTTTGTGAGTGATATTTCTGCCTTAACTGTTGTTGTTTTCATCTAAGATATTTAGACATATTCCTGCATGAGAATCACTTCATTTGAACTTGAGAAAACACCAAGATGCTTGTTTTCCTTCTTCTAATCTGTGAAAAAAAATGAAGTCAGAATGATGGGGCCTCTTAATGCCTTGATGAATTTATTGAGAATAGATTTGGCTGGACTTTTTGTGCTGTTGTTTCTGATAATTACTTTAACTGAAGTAAAATTCTTTCACACAATATTTACAAGGTTCAAAACATGCTACAGTAAAGGGCAGCTGGAGCTTCCTCTGTGCAAAACAACAACATGAGATAAAGAGCAATGTAAAAACAAGGATACTGCTGAAGGTGACATTACTTCAAGTGGTGATACACGAAGTGGATTGCTGGGATCCAAGTAGATATTTCATAGCATAATCTGTCTACCAAAATAGAATGCATCTTTATAAGCAAAAAGCAAGTTTGTGATTGGGAACTTTAGCTCTTTAGCTTCACATCCCAAAAAAAAAAGACTTATTAGCTTACACAGAGCCAAACAGGGAATGAGAAGCTGTTCTTGTCAAAACATTACTTCTGAAAGTGAGTGATACTCCAAACATTATATTTTATGACTGGTTATCTGAAACTTTTAATGGCAGCTTCCTATATTTTAGCAGTTATCTTTGTTACTAGGCATAACCCACAAGTTAGGCTTGGAAATTATGAATCACCTGGTCAGGCAGTTTGATTTTCATCAAAAATGAGCAAAATGGATTGTATGGCAATCATAGGAGCTTGGGTATGATCCACAGCCAACTAAAAGATGAGATGACTTTCAAAGGCAACACAACAAAAACCCTAGTTCTAAAATGAGCATATGTAATGAAAGCTAAAAAGTAGAAAAATTTGTATTAATGAAGTCTTGATATCTGCTTCTGAAAAAGAACTGCATTCACTTCCAGGAAAAAAGAAATTATAGTATAGACATAAAGCCTAAAAACCCCACAGCAAAGGCAAGCAGACATCTGGTGCCTGAAAACCCTGTGATTCCCTATCCCTCAAATTATTAGTAGAATAACTGGACAGATTTCACAGCCAGGAATCTATGGTTAGAGACTGGGCCCTGCCAAAGTCATTTGCAGGTTCAAACATTCTTCTGCCAGCTCATCTAGGTAACAGCTTGTAGCAACAGCTTAAAACCTTATAGGGCTCCTGCCAGCATTTTGTACTCTTTGCATTTCCAAACAAGGCAGGTTTAGCCAGGCAACAACACAGCCACTCATCAGTTTAGCATCAATTAAGCTAAAGATTCTGATTAGTTTTCTGGATCTTTCTTGTTCAAATGCCTTCCCTTCCACTCAGATAAACCTTCAAGGAACTGGTCTACAGCAGGGACCAAAAAAGAAAGTTTGGGCACGTGATCTCAATAACAGAGGACAAATATTGGAATTATTTCTGGATTTCTCTTTCTTACAAAATAACAGCTTCCAGTCCAGCCTTCTCTGCATCATCTGCAGAACCCTCCTGCAGAATCTCCCTACACCTGTGACTCCTACTCTAAAGCCCTTACAGCTAGCTATTATTCCCTGTGTATGAATTATACACTAAACAAACACTCCTCTCCTCGCCTGTTACATGATTATTTGCTAGAAGTAACAACTTCATTAATTTTTCCTTCCTGTAAAATGTAACAAATCAAAAGAAAACAGAATTAGCTTTAAGATCAAAACTGCATTAATTACCCTGTGAAGATACAAACCAATTTTACTTAAGTACCATAGTACCATGCTCTTCCTCACTATCTTGTAATGTTTCCATTAACATTGGAAGAACCACTTCCAGCACTACAAGAAAACTCCCACCTCATGTAGCTTGTTAACCCTCTGAGAAAGCCTGAGACTGTTTTTTTTAACATCCACAGATCCCCATCAGCCAAGAAGGATAAAGACTGTCAGCTTGCCCAACAGCTGAGCCTTAGCATTTTCCAGCTTTCCACAACTAAACCATCCAATGGCATGCATACAGACTGGAAGAAGTACTCACTGGGAACAGCCCTGCCAAGAACTCAGGGATTCTCCTGGATGAAAAGCTGAGAAGTGATCTGGCAATATGTGCACACAGCCCAGAGAGCCAGAGGTGTCCTGGGCTGCATCCAGAGCAGCATGGGCAGCAGGGTGAGGGAGGGGAATCTGCCCATCTACTCCACCCTCACGAGACCCCACCTGAAGTGCTGTGTCCACAAGACAAACACTGAAACACAGCAGGTCCAAAGCAGGAGGAAGGAGGAGGAGGGCACAGAGATGATCAGAGAGCTGGAGCATCTCTCCTACAAAGGTTGTTCAGCCTAGACATAAACAGCTCTGGGGAGATGTTATTGCAACCTTTTAGTACCTAAAAGCTTATAAAAAAGAGGAAGAGAGATTCTTTGCATGAGCAGATAGTGATAGGACTAAGAGGAAAGGTTTTCAACTAAAAGAGGAGAGATTTAGATGAGATATTAAGAAGAAATATTTTACTGTGAGGGTGGTGAGACACTGGAATGGGGTTGCCCAGAGAAGCTATGGATGCCCATTCCTGGAAATGGGCAAGGCCAGGTTGGATGGGGCTTTGAGCAAACTGGTCTTATGGAAGATTCCCTGCTCATGCCAGAGGGGTTGGGACTAAATGTTTAAAGTCCTTTCCAATTCAAACCATTCTGTAATTCTATTCTAAACAGACAGCCTGGTCAAAAAAACAAAAAAAGCTAATGAGACATAACCACCTAGATTCTAGGGAATTAGGCTGTGCAAGGAGGTTTTCTGTTGTCATCTTATTGCAAAGCTCCCATACCTTCTCAGTGATTTCTCATGAGCTTCTCCTTACAGCACTGATTCCTTCTTCCTCACAGCACAACCAATAAACTCCAACTCTCTCCTCACCCAGCTAACCCACTCTTTTGTAGCACTCATCTCCTTATTGGACACAGCTCTGGCCTGTTAAGGGCAGGCCTGTTCCTAATCTTTGGTGATGGGTACAGCTGCAACTCCTCAGGTGTGAGACTGCCTTCTGCACTATTCTCTTTCATTCTATCCCTCCACAGTTTTCCATGCCTAGATGAACTGGAAGGGCTTTTTTTGTTTGCTCAGGAAACCCATATTTCAAATAAATGGTCTCTCCAAATGATCTTTTTAATCCACACATTGTGAAAAGAAACCCTAATATAGATTTTTTTGTTTTGACAGCAAGTTGAGTTGGTCTTTGGGAGTTCTGAAAATAAAGACATTTTCTTTTATCTGTAAAAGGAAAAATCTTTTCTTTGATACCACATTCTTTGATATTAAGCTTTGGTGATGGAAAATCTATATGACTGAGTACTTGCACAAAGGCAGCAGCAATTAATAACACCTCTGAATAGAACAAGAAGCAGTGGAAAGTAGGGAAGCAAAAAAAAGGACTGCATTTTGGCTCTGTATGACTTGCTCTCTATAGAAAACAGAATCTGCTGTAATGGAGTCCTTTAAAATTAGAGAAACCACAACAAAACAGACAACAAAGAGTGGTCATTTACGTGATGCCAGAGAGAGCTGAGAGAAGTGGGCACAATGAGCAACAAGAATCTGCACTGGGGAAAAGGGACCTCCCTGGGGTACTGTCAGACCTGTGGAGTGGGAGAATGGGCAAGGGGGAGGTTTTCCTGTTTCACTGACATGCAAACTGGGCTGGGAGCAGAGAAAAGCAAGGATCACATTGTGATTTATTTCTGGCTGTGGAAAATACCTTAAAAGAAGGCAACAAATACTAAGGCAGACTTGTGCACACCTACAGCCTGCAAATCAGCATTTCTTTTTTAGGGTCTGCTCCAGAACTCCTGCCTTACACAGGGAACAGTTTTGTGACCCTCACTTAGAGCTGCAGAAAGCAGAGGAGGAAAGACAAGATGATGTAGGAGCATTACGCAGGCAGCAACCAAAATAAGCCAAGTGTTGTAACAGCCTGCAGAGCTTCCCACCCCCCTCTCCCATCAAGCAGTGAAGTGCAGGGCAGAGCATTTAGCAATCTGGAATTAGAAGGCTTTTTTACTTTCATTTTAGTTGAGGAAAGAGATTTAACAAAGAACTGCAGTCAGGGGTGTGTGTTGCTGTTCTTTTTCAATTAAAAGAGCACTAAAAAAGCTGATGACTCAAGAGATCTCTCCTAGCCAGCAGTCTATTCTCAAGCTGATCTTCCCAGCTGTTACTGTATGAACACCTATATAGATATTGTATTTTATTGTCTGGACAACACACTTCAAACCTTACATTTTTTGCAATTTGTTTCTGCCAAAAATCTTGGCTTAGTGATATTATTTTGCCCCCTCTATCCCTTGTTTCTAAATGAAATATCTTTATTTCTGCCCAAAGCCAGTGGTTTAACAGTAAAAGCATATTTATACTTCTTGCCCTTCAAAAGAATGAGACTCAGGAACCCATTCTCAGGAGGGAATGGGGAAAAAGCAAAGTTTAATAGAACTGAAAAAGGAGCCTGGAGGTCAATGAAAGTCTCCATGGGAATTTATGAATATAATCAGTTATCCACTCCAGTATTTTGCTTTATTAATAGCATATTTAGCGTAGAACATCTCCTTAAAAATGTTTAAAAACCCAATTTATCTAGGGGCCTAAAAAATTCCTCTCACTTTTTAATAATCAGATACTGTTAGCATAAGAGCTTCATTAAAAATAAAAGGAAAAAAGTTAAAATAGTGATGAGATCCACATTTAAACAGATTTATAAAAACCTGTTTTGAAATCAATATAATTTTAGCACAGCTCAGCTAAATTCCAAAACCTACTGAGAAGAAAAATCAAAAAATCACTGTAAGTTAAAGCTAAAGTGCTATAACTATAACTTTGGCTTCCTAAGAACAGGACATCACCATCAGTGAATATATAGTTGACAGAAAGCACAGCAAAACACTGTGTAGCTGAAAACAGTATGTCTTACAAAGCTGCTTCAAGTTATTTATTTTAAGGAAAGCATTTGAACTTGAGCACAAAGCTGAGTTTCACTGAAGACAGAATAACAGATACCTAAATATTTCACCAAACTGCAGCCTAAGATCACACCTTACCTCAAGGTACTAGTTAACTTATTACACTTCAGTATTAACCACCTCCTATCAGAAACACCAAGGGCTCTAAGGCAACCATTACCACTCAAGAACACCATGTTTTTCATCACAGAGGGACAATCACATCCCAGGAGGAGGAGCAGGAGCATTGTCAGCAGGTCAGGGAAACTTTTTTATCCTCTCTGCCCTGCAGCTGCAAGCCCTGCAGCAGGAGCAGCACATCCCAGTGCAGCCTGAGCCTGGAGCAGAACCACCAGGGTGGGTGGGCTGGAGCACAGGACAAACAAGCAGATGCTGAATCAGTTGGGATTGTTCCACTTTGAAAGAGAAGGTAATGGGAAAAGGTTTTGTTGTCTACAGATACCTAGCAGAGGGGAAAGGAGAAGACAGACCCAGGCTCCTCAGAGGAGTGCAAGGGTAAGACAAAAGGCAGCAGGCAAGTTGGGATGCAGAAAATTTGGACCAGATGTGAAATCTGTTTATTTTATAACATGGAAATGAAAAAACAGAGAAAGCGAGATGCAAACAGGTCATGGTCAAAAACTTCACTGATAAGGTTCCTGCACAACCTGCTCTAATTTATTCTGTTTTGATTAGGGATTGGATTAGAAAACCTTCAGAGGTCATCCACAAGATTTTTACATGAAACATACAGCATTCCTAAGATCTGTGATGGTACTAGTTATTAAAACCAGTACTAATGAAAAAGTACATTTGGCAATTTTCATGGTTATCTTAAACAACAGTGATTGAAAAGCAACATTACATACAAATCCTGTAAAACTCAATCATCTACATACTGCCAACAGCAGATGTTTTGCAATTTCAGTACTAGGCTTCATTAATCAAGAGCCTGTCAGTCACACTTGACTGACAGCTTTTTTCCTGAATTTATAACCTCTGCAGAAGATACAGATCAATATTGAAAACAGCAGGTATAGAATACTAAACCAACAGCTTCTATAACTGGTATGAAATACAACAAAGAAATAAAGGAGTGCTTATTTCATCTTTTCAATATATAAAAGGGGCTTATGAGATAGATGGGGAGAGACACTGTATCAGGATCTGCAGTGAAAGGACAAGAGATGATGGTTTTAAACTACAAGAGGGTAAATTCTACTGGATATAAGAAATAAATTGTTTACTCTTAGGGTGGAGGCAGTGGAACAGGTTGCCCAGAAAATCTGTGGGTAACCCATCCCTGGAAGTGTTCAAGGACAGGTTGGATGTGGGGTTGAACAACCTGGTCTACAGTGGAAGGTATCCTTGCCTATAGCAGTGGTTTGGAACTCAACCATCTCTAAAGGCCCCTTCTAACCCAAACCATTCTGTGATTGTTAAGTGCTGCACTGAGCGAGTTCTGGTCCCCTTTGCTTTCTCACCCTCATCTCAAAATGAGGAACATGGTAGAAATAGAGAAAGATCATTAATAAATACTCATAATGGACAGTTCAAGGTCTCTCACATACAATGGAATAAATCTGTGAGCAATCTTCATGTGAGGCAAATAGTCTTACATGAAGCAGAAAACTTTCTTACCATTTTCAGCACGATGAAGACAGAATGACATTGTGTAAATGCCATCTTTATTAGCAGTTTCCTTACAAGCTTAAAATACTTGAAAAGGCAATTCTTTAAAAAGCTGCTGGAAGTCCAGGTGAGTGTAAGATAATCCTCAATCTATTTCCCAGTTGAGTATGCACTACAAGGTAGACACATGCAGGGCAAAGGCCTTTTCAAGGCTTCTCTGCAGACTGACAGACCTAGCAGATAAAAAGTAGGATCAGAAAGGTTGCATTAAATTATTTAGAGACCTGAAACCCATTTTTCAAGAAGATACAGGAATTCTGAGATATTTCCTCGTCATTTCAGTGAAGTAGATTTTTATGCTGCATTTAAACCCTTTCCAAGTTAACCATTCTTTAAAAGAAATGACACTACCTGAAGCCAAACATAGCGCAAACTTCAAACACTCTTGAGCATCCACATGGGAGTATGTGGTCAGCAACTAGTGGTTACCAAATAGCATTTCAGTGTCCCAAGAAGCACATGGTTTGTCTAAATTTGAAGGAAAAAATACCTCTAGTATAGCTGAAATTCTAGATAACCTTTTTGGTTTCAGGGCAAATTGTAGATTTCCCACCCATGATCAGCCATAAAGATTACCTGTGGCACAGATAAGGAACAGAATTTTACCCAGATATGCATATCCTCTACAATGCATAGAAAATACTTTTCCAAGATGTTTAACTACTTTCCAGAGGCAAAACAACTTGTTATGAAAAATAGGTATTTGAAAGATGGGCACTAAAATAAACAGGAAAAAAAGTCAAGTCCCAAGTCCTGTTTAACTAAAAAAAAGGGAGGGGGCAATCACTTAACTTAGATTTTGTCAGGCTGCAAAGACTGATGAATGTAAAAGGCAAAACTGCTTCATATCACCAGTTAGTTACAACAGTCTGGTTGACATTGGGTTAGGTCAGGAAACAATGAAAGTTAATTTTCAGCATCAGATATAAGAAGTATCTGCATCTTTCTATGGATACAGAAAATATTTTCATGTTTCTCAGCAAAAGCATCGTCGCCTAACTGTGCCTTCTGCCAGCTGCCACCAACCTTCTGAGCAGGCTGAAAGGAAAAATTCCTGTCACTTGTAAACAAAAACTTGTAAACAAAAACATAGGGAGAGCAAAGCTGGAAAAAAACGGTGGAATTCAGGCCACCAATGTTTTAGAGTGGATTTCCAAACACCCCCATTCACTGACCTTGTATTTGCTGGCTTTCTCTGAGCCTCTGAGAGAAATCACCACTGCTGATCATACAGGTTCTGCTGCTAATCTGAGAAGTTAATTCACTTCCATTCCCCACCTATATACACCTTTATGCACTTTGTACCTACACAGCCAAGTTAAAGACACCAGCAGACAAGCATTGAAGAAGGAAAAAGCAAAATATGTCTGCAGTCATAAATGCATCTCTTGAACTGTTTTGCCAGAGACAACTACCAGCCAAGAAATGCATCCAGTAATCACTGGTCAAGTACCTTAACAGTCATCTAAAGGGAAGAGTGGATATTTAAAATCAAATATAGTAAAACTTGCAGAGTAATAGTAAGACACAATTTGATCTCTGCATCTGACACACTAAGCTACAAGCAAGCTACAAGAAAATTTTGGCCATTGCATGGTAACTTAGTTTCCACCACAAAGGAAACTAATACCCTTAGGGACAGAAAATATGAAATCCTCCCATCTTTGGAGAAGTGGGGTAAGAAGAGGATACAGATAACCCCTGCACTGAATTATCTTGCAGGTAACAACATGCCTGTACACTAAACAACACAATATATTTTAACAGAGAAGATCACTCATTTGTAAACAGAATGAACTCCTCTGGGCACTGCACAATTTGGAAGCAGTATGACCATGTGCATCTCAGCAAGTAAGGCAGAGCACTAGCAGGGATTACCAGGTCAAAGCTGCTTGAAGCTGAGGTCCAGAGACATCCATGACATGTCCTTTTTAGGTTTTATGCCAAACTAGATTTAGGCCAGTCCCCTAAGCAGAACATTGCCATGCATGGACTGTTAGAAGCTACTCTGAGACTCGCTCACTGATTTAAACCTTCACATCTCCAAAAGAATCTGAGCACATGGAATGAATCCTTGGAGCAGACCTGGGCTTTAACCTCCCCAGGGGGAAGTTACTCCATGGGAACTGACACCACTTTTTGATTTGATCAAAAAGTTTGTGGGGATGGCAATGGGAGAGGAGAAGAGACTCAATGCAGAGCTACACTGCTGCTCAGAGCAAAATGCTAATGCAGAGGCAGTCAATGCATCTTCTACTGATAGCAGCTGGAATGATTCTGTACAAACCGCACTAGGAAAAAGCAATTATGAGCTGCTCATATGAAGTATTACATTTTAATTAAAATTAATTTAGAAGAAATATAGGACAAAATTAATTCATTATTTTGTAATATTAGCACAATGTATTCAATCGTGCAGCAGCTCCCTGGAGGTCTGAGTTTTGGGAGTTTTTTCCTGTATTTTTTTAGTTTCCTCCTCATTACTAGTTTTGCATGTTCAGGATAAAACCTGAGAGCCATGTCATGTCCTTCATCATTACTGTTGATAGCTTTTGACAAGAAAGAGAAGAATACTTTTTTCCTGCAGAACATTTTTTTTTCTGCAGAAGAATTGTAAGGTCCTATTCCCCTTTCTAGGACTGTACCCAGTAAATGGTGATAGAAGTCCAGTAAATAGTGATAGAAAACACTGGGGTTGGGGGAGCAACAGCAGAAAAATAAGACAAGTTCTACGAGCTGGTTATGTTCTATGCCCTCTTCTTTCATCCTTGATTTTCAGGGACAACAATCCAATTAGAAGGAAAAAATGTATAATTTTAGTATAGGTTCCTGAGAAGAGGTCTGGCAATGTTCAATAAATTGGCTTTTACTTTTCAAAATTGATTTAAAGAAGTGTTTACCACGTTGCTAGTGAAAGCTTTTGGAAACCAAAAGTATGCTTTACATAGAAAGAAAAAATCTTTTCCAATGGAAACACATTTAGGTAGGCACCATTGTTACAAAGCCAACAGCAATGTGAACACTGAAGAGATTAGCATATCAATGTTACTGCAGTGTGTCTTGATAGTCCCAGCTCCAGGGAAGATGGCTATTTTAGTACATTTCAAATGTGACAGTTTCAGATACAAGCCTTCACATCAAATACAAATTATTCTACTTTCTCCTTCTCAGTGACAACACCAGATTTTCTTCTGTCAGACCTCCATACACCTTCTGCCCATTTAAATGCAAGTCTCAAGGCAGGCATCCCACCCTCACTGTCCCCTGCAGCATCCCAGCTCCACTGCAGCTCCCCTGCCCCTTCCCAGCTGCACCCTGCAGGGCACTGCCCATTTCACAGCAGCTCAGGAGGCCTCAGCTCCCGGGCATCCAATGCTTCCTCACCACTCAGTGCTTGGAAACACCACAGGAAAGGGGACTCCATTGCCTTTAGATAATGATGACTTCAATTAAAAACAACTGACTGAAGATGACGCACTTTTAAGTTTTTCCATATTGCAAACCATCCTTTGCAGTATTAAGAAAATACTTCAAAACTTCCAAAGAAGCTGAGCAAGAGCCAGCACCAAACTGGAACAAAACAAAGCAGGAACTTGTGCTTTCAAGTGATAGTTTTGAAGAAAAATATTTGCTGCTGTTACATGAGAGGGATTATGAGAAAGTGTTTACTTGTGCCACAAAAATACAACAGATTCTCCCACACTGACTCAAAGTATATCAGGGAATGCTTCCAGGTGCACTGCAGACCTTTGAAGATGACAGGCTGGCTCTTTCACTTCTAGACCAGATGTGGCAGCATCCAACAGCAGCTGGGGTCACTCTGTGTATTGGGGCAGCAGCTGCCAGACAAGGTGATGCAGGTGACACTGAAACCCCTGGACTGAATGGAGCATTTTGCAGAAACACAACACACTACATTCTACATGTTTAAAATAACATGTGAAAAAGGAAGTGGTCCAATATCACTTATTAGTTAAAAAATGCACACAAGTTTCTCATGAGAAGTATTGAGGCTAGACCATAAGTCACCACTCACAATAGACACCACAAAGATGTGGAATCCAGCAACATTTCTATCAGCAAAAAACGCCTAAAATTCATAAAAACAACAAATCCTCTTCAAAAAAAAAAACCAGATCCTCTACAAAAGGGTATGGGGAAGCAGCAGATTGTGGGAGAGGAATGATCCAGAGGTACAATCCCACACACATACCAACAAAGGACATCAACACATGCTGCCCTTACTGGAAAAGGACACAGGAGGGGAGATCTGGCTCTGGCACCCGGAAGCTTTGCAGCTGAATCAGGCAACTGCTCTTTCCTCTGTGCTTTCTACAGATGCCATCCCATGCCATTGCCAAGTGTTTACCCCAAAACCACCCAACAAACCTCTGCCTCATGCCTCACTCGTGTGTGCTCAGACCTTCCACCAGTATCCATCACATAAAACACACTATTTTATGGATAAAGTGCAAGCCTCCAAAGATGTAATACATGATGCTATTTATTAGAAAAAGAGTCTGAGTATTTTTCACTCTGAGTATTTTTTACACTGATTCTTCCAGATAATTCACTCTGCAAACTAACCCGTTAGCACAGCTAGAAGAAATTGAAGTCATGTCATCCCCCAGTGTAAAAGAATTCAGATTTTAAACATGTGACCTTCCTCAGTGAAGGACAGGAACTCGATTGTGTGATTGAAAGAGCAGCATTTCACTTCACCATTCATGTCTGATAGATGGTATGGCAATGACATTGATTTAAAATGAGAGGTTCTTCTAGTCTCAGCAGACAAAGACAATCATCACAAATGTCACCTACGTGACACACTTCTTCCCAGGCCTCAGGTAGAGAGCAGCTCTCAAAAGCAGCCAATATGACATAACAATAGCAAAAACATATAGTTGTGTCTAGAAAAGAGATATCAACACTTGAGGGACCATGTCAGACTGCCAGCATGCCCTTGCATTTGTGCAAGGTGACACTGAACCACCCTGACTCTTCAGCCAAGGCAG
The DNA here is from genome assembly GCA_013401375.1 of Spizella passerina. Classification (NCBI taxonomy): domain Eukaryota; kingdom Metazoa; phylum Chordata; class Aves; order Passeriformes; family Passerellidae; genus Spizella; species Spizella passerina. The sequence goes on along the minus strand of WBNQ01067471.1, from coordinate 10,639 downwards.
CTCTCCTAACACACACTGCTGTAGGAGAACAACCCTGACTCAGCATTTGTTACCCAATTTCAACATGTAAAACAGGTCTCTTAACCCTTCCTAACACTACACTCTATTTACATTAAACTTCTCCAGAAGTCCAGCTATTGGCTTTATAATCTCAAAGCCCATCAATGACATTAACTCCCTGTGACATGACCCTACAAGGACCAACTGCAAAGATTGTCTAGATTACAAATTTTCTACAAATGCACTGTAGAACTTTTCTTGTTTAAAGTTTTTACATTAAAAACAAAATAAGTTATTCCAGTCTCAAGCACTGCGATATAGATCTAACACCTGCGTCTCCAACATCTTCCCTTATTTCACAAGGATGGAAATAAATATCTAAGAAGGTAATAAAGACATTTTTCTGTCATTGAAAAAGTGAATTTTGACTGTTCACATTTGGTACATGCTGGAAGGCAAGTCTCAAAGACATGCAGATACTAAAGAGCTGAAAAGCAAAACAAATTCCATCATGATAATAATAATTTTTCAGTTAATAAGGGGAGCTCAAATGTTTATATTTTTTTGCTTTCTCTTGCTTTGTCAAAGAGCAACACTGTGGTACCAGTGGTTTGGCATCAAAGAAAAAAGTAAACTGAATAAATGCAAGACTTTTCAAATAATTCAGTTACTTCTTGAAGAGCACTTCATGTTTTATATATAAAAGAAGAAAAAACCCATATACTGCATATTAAAAACATTTTTGTTGCATTCAGTGCACATATTAAATTTCAAGAATTGAAAATAAAGTAAATTTTACCTGTAAATGTATACAAATATGTACTCAGAATGAACATTTCACCCATCCCTCCTAGGTTTACAAAAGAAGAGAGTCTGATAATCTTGCTTGCCCCAGAAGTAAAAAATCTTTCTGGATGTGGATAGCCCCAAAAAAGTTTTAAAGAGAAAGATTCAGTGAATAACTTAACTTTGTGAGGGGAAAAGAAGTACAGTGCCATTAAAACTACACTTTTAACATGTGAAAAAGCACTTCCCTTCTGGTTTTTTTCTGAGTCTGGTTGTTTGTACTCAGTGACTCCTGAGACTCTCAGAATTATTGGGGAAACTTCAGCTGTGGCTTCCACAAGTCCAGGTTTTTCCTTCCATTATGGCAACAGTGTCACAGCATGTGCAAAGTGCCCAGACTGATCCTTTGCACATTAACTTGGGGTAAGATATTGTGGAGATGCACCACCACATCATTCATGCACAAATGGTGCACTCCACTAAATGGGAAAACTATTTCACCAAAAACGTTCCCTGATGGCACAATGCTATCACAGAAAGCATCAAACAACCAGCCTAAACACAGAGATGATCACTACCTCCTGCTAACACAGGGGCAAAGTTTAGGACATTGCTCTCAATGACTAATGCACAAGACTCTGTGCCATTCTAGATCTGACCTCTAATAAACAAGCTATAAAAGAAAAGAAAATTCACTTAAGGTAGGCTGACATGACAGATACAGACCAAAAGTAAGCGTGGGCAAAATACAGAGTTCTGATTTCCCTAAGGTACAGCCAAACTTGCAAACCTGCAGTTGTGAGTAGCAAGTCTCAGCTCAATTTTTCCTAATCATGCCTTGCAGATACCAATTCATTAGTCATTGTTTCTGAAGCAGTAGAAGAAACAAGCAATACTTATCCTGACAAAATAGCACAAGAATTAAAGAAATGAAAAGCCAATGGCAAATCTCAAGAAGTTATAAAAACAGGTTAAAGAAATGAAGAAAATATGAACAAACTAAAAGTGACAGGGCAACAAGCATTCCCTAGAACTCATTGTTCTGGAGGTCTGTATTTCAAACATGCATCAGGGATTAATTTGTGACTCCTGTTTTGACTAAGAAAGCCTTTTATACAAATTACATTTCACCTCTGAACCAGTGAAGATGTAATGCAAGTGATTGTCTGCATCTGTCTTTGGGGATGCATTGACTTAGTTAGACATCTAATGCAATTTTTGGCAATTGCTTTTAAGTTTTTTGCTTTGTGTTGTTTAGTATTAATTTTTAAAGAGACTATAAGACTGTTACTGTGTCTTTGCATGGCAACTCAGCTGACACACAGAGAGCACAGGACTTGGGGGAACCCAGGAAATTCCTCTGGCTGCCCTGGAAGACTCGAGCCCCTGCCCAGAGGGCTCAGAGACCTTGGCACAGAGCCCAAGACCCCTGTGCCTTTGATTTAGCCCTTGGAAAAAACAATCACCAACCTTGTATGAAGAATTACAAGCCACAAAAGTTTCAGTAGAATGATAGTGAATTTATCACAGGGTGAAAAATAGATTTTTGGGGGTTTTTAGAATGGGGGTTCAGGGGACAAGATGGAGGGATCTGGGCATGTCCAGCCTTTCTCCTTNAAAGAATTTAATAGATAAGATACTAAATAGATAATAAACAACCTTGAGACTGAGAAATGTAGAGCTCTGACTCTTTCTTCGACCACCAGGCTGGGAAAACAGACTTTCTAACATATCTCAGGGTCACTCTGACCAGCTAGAGACCCCAAGAAGGACCAGGCTCCACTGATGGTGCTGGGTTTCTAAAACACTGGGGAACAGCATTACAGCACCCTAAGCTTGTGAAAGAACACACATCAAAGCATCAGCTTCCAAGGCAGCAGTCAAGCCAGCTGAGGCACTGTCTGAGACAGCCCCTGTCCCACCCCATCTGGTTGTTTCAGACTTGTGTGAGACCTACAGACCACAGAGAAATCCCCCCCAGCATCTAGGATCCAACCACGACACAGAGACAATCTGTTGTAGTTTCACCTGCACAGAGATTACCCAAACTTGCCTCCAAACAAGGATGTTCAAGAGAATATCACTCTGAATGAAGTGGGACTCTGTTCAAGAACCATGGAATAACAGCCTGAACACTGCTCAGTTTCGCAGCACCCACATTTGACAGAAGTGTTGGTTTCTAGCCAGCTTTGTCAACATCCATGCTTGGAGCTTCTGAAGAGCTTCCACCCACGGCTGGCACACACCCACTGCCCTCCCCTCAGTGCACACAGCATGCTCCTGTGCTCCAGCTCCAAAGTTTGAGGATGGTCTAGTATTGCCAGGGGTATTTGTGGGAATCCCATCACAAGCTTCAGGCAACCTTAGAAACTTCCTTTGGTGCCAGGCCCTCGTCTGCTCATTCTCTGTGAAGTGGGATTAGTACAACTTCACTGCATGAAGGATTTTGAGAATTCAGTTGTTCAGAAGTCAAGAGATGTATAATTTTTATACAGAGGCATTTCCTAATCCATTGCAAAATTACAAATACTTTTTCTGAAACAGACTGAAGAACTCTTGTTAACAAAGACAAATCTACCAAAAAATCTCTACAAAAAACCCAAATTAGTTGCTGTAAAGCTTTGGAGACCTTAGTTATTACTCTAAAAAAAACCCAACCAGACAAAATGCATAAGAACACATCTGAAAAGATGAAAAAAACTCACATTAAAAAAAAATTAGTTATAGAATGAAACACTTGCATTCCACGCTGGAGTTAATCAACAGCTAGCATTTAAATAGGTGTAATGTACTAAAAGTTTACATGTGACCAGAGAGTTTCATGGATAATAAATCTAAAATCACCAGAAACTCTCGTGTATGTACATATATATATATATATATATACATGATATTTACTTAGGTAAAATACCATACATGCTCAAGTTCTATTCTCCCCTAGACTTGCTGTTGACTCCTGCCAAACCAAGACACAGCTAATGGGACTACAGAAGCAAACACATGAGCAGAATTCCAGACAATTTAATGCTTTCATTTCCATAAAAACGTGAACACTTCACTTCTGCATGTCCTTCTAACATGACTGCTGAATGCTCTTTTGATGCTACCAACATATGCACTTTGTTAATTAAGAAAACCCAAATGTGCAACTATCTGCCTGCAGTCACTTGGGTCCCTTCATCGTCTGTAGTAAATGAGACAAGAAGAGTCATCCAGCAGTACATGTATTGCCACTAGAAGACGCCATGTAACAGTAATAGTAAATGGTGTAGGCACAATCCATAGGTGACACCTACAGTGTGTGAACTATTTTGTGTCAGAAATGTGCTGAAGTCAGAAGATTTGATACATTGAGTCTGTTCTCAGTTCTACCAGAAATGAAATCACACTGCCTCAACCATTTGTCCTGTAAAAGAGCAAGCTGATCTTCATCTCTCATGAATGAAACTAAGAACCACTACCTATAGGCTATCCAGTACCCAGGGGAAGAGCTAAAAGAGGAATTGAAGCCTTTATTTCCAGCCCATCTTATACACCCCCTGTCCAAAACATTCCAAATTGAAGAAAATAGGAGAAAATGGTTTGCTTGATATATTAAGGAGTTTGGTTCCATGCTGTGCTTCCCAGCATTAGAGTTCAAAAAGAAATGCTTTTTCTGAGAAGAGAAGAAAGGGCAAAATCCTCTGGTTTTAAGGCTCACCAGTAGGTCACAATTACAGGCTACTTTACCGAACACAAAAACTTTGCTGATGTATTATCACAGTAGTGGTGCAGTTACTGTAGTAACAAATGTTCTTACACACTGTTACTAAGAAATACAATATAGGAAAATATACAGAGCCCTTACAGTTACAGGCTACACCAAACATTCTCTGCTCTCACTACACAGTAAAATGAATCACTGAAAAAACCCACACAGACACTCCCTAAAGAAAAACACGAGCCTGTACTCCATGTAATTAAATCCTTTAAGTAAGCCACCAGCAATTTTTTTCTCCCAATTGAACAAATAAATTTAAAACCTTCCTGAATGAATTTAAATGTCAAATCCAAGTTTATTCTACAGCTAAAGTTTAGCTGTAATGCACTAGTACAATTCAGGCCCTAAAGGCACCTTCTATTATAAAAGAAGTTTATATGTCATTCAAGACCTATATTCTCTGCAACTCAAGTTGCAGATAACACTTTTCTCTTTGCAGTTACTTCAACTATTATAAGCTGCTACAAAAAAAAAAAAAATTGAAAAAACTACTGTTCTTATCATCATGACAATAAAAATATTACACTTTTTCATACGATACCATACATACAGATTTACAAAATAGTGATGAGTAGCTATCCATTTTTATGTCTTACAATTAGAACTCTCAAATTTTGTCTAATATCTCAATATCATTAATCACTAATGTCTCAATCATTATTATAAAATATAAGCAAAAATTGGTTCTATGACTGATTTCAGCATAAAACAATATTCAAATTTACAAAAATATTTCAAAGTTAGAGGGAAAGCTTTATCACCAAATAAAATTAATCCATTTAGGAAGAACCAGAGGAGGAAAAGAAGACTTTGAAATTATCCAAGTCATGATAAAAGAAATCTGCTTTGAAACTACTGCTAAAATGGAACACTTCTCTTCAGATTCATTAGGTTCCAAAATACATGTAGGGAAAAGGTATATACAGGTTTTGCAGGTCAATTTTTCTTACTGAAGTTAGGGTAGAAAAGAACGTAGGTTTATCATCAGGGCAGAAGAGTGCAAGCCTATTAAACCTACATTTAAAAAAGATCCTCTCAGTTGAATTTGAAAACCAGTTTCAGCTGATAAGAAAAAAAATTATAAAATCAAAGCATATTAGAAGACCTTATTTTAAAATATTTTTGTGATGCCATGTCTCTTAACATATCCATTATAAACTGCAGTCCAGTAAAATGCATCTAAATCCATGAAAGGCCCATGAAGGTTTTTCAGAATTCATGTTTTTAATGTATCTGCCTGCATCTGAACAGAGAATATCTTGACCTCCAGGCACATTTGGGAGGAGTTGTCAAAGACAGAGCTATACAGCCCAGATGATATTTTGTGTTTTGAGCCAGGCTCTCAGAGCACAGCAGACCTGGCTGCAGACTGTAGGGAATGTTTCCTGGATCAGAACACTAAGCTGTGTGATAACATCTCAGATTTGAAAATACAAACAATTTGCTTTATAATAATTAAATAACAAAAAATATAAATTATATCCCCTCTCCTCTGCCTAGTCACACTACAGTTGCATTCAAATATAGAATAAATGAAGCAACATTTTAAAATGTGTCTTTCTGTTTATTTCCAGGATTTACATTGTCAACATATTATCAAGAAGCAGCCTTGGAGTACATATATTATTTCTAGGCTTACAGAATCATTCATCAACCACAATTTGCTGCATTTATTCACAGATTTATACAATATAAAACTGGCTGGTTTTCTGTGATAAAGCATTCAAAACCAATAGCTTCTTTGGCTCCCAGCTGCTCAGATATCCAGATATCCTTTGCTTAGGTCTTGATTGTCCCTGCTAGATAGGAACTGGAGCACAAATCCACTACTCCAGTACCACAGGCAGCAATCAGGTGGCACACACCCTATGTCTTTTCGAGATATCTCATCTATTGTATCTGAGTAGTTAAAACCAACTATGTGAATTATCAAGGACAGCCACATGAGCACCCACTGTGATGAGCAAATCACTGTGTACCTTGTAGATAATACCAGAATCTCTGCAAATTTAGGTTGAAATTTTCACACAAAATATTCCCAGGCTATAACTTTAAGAAAATCTTGACTATTGTTGCAAAAGAACACTTTATAAAATCTGACGTTATATCAACTGAAAGCTCCAGTTTCAACCTTGTACTAGTACCACATGTTCCCATCCTGCTAAATGAATTTGAATTCCTGTAAAGCTCTGTCCGGGTATGGCACAAAAAATTAAAATGTATGAGTGACCAAAAAGATACCACTTGCTTTCTATGTATGCATGTTGTGCTTTAATAACAATAAATTGTGGCTGCAAAAGATAATCTTTAATATATGAATTAGGCTGCCCATACTCCCTTCTTAAAAAGACAAAATTCCACAGATACTGAATTTTGTGCTCTCTGAAGTCCAGCCTATGGATTTGGGGAAGATTTGGAGCACAAAAAAGCACACAGCTTGAATGATATACATATGCCAGGACAGGATGATTAATTTGAGGCGATTCACTCATGCATACATGGTATTTGGGTATTCCATAATGGATTGTTCTAATAATGTGCTTCAGTGGATGTGAAGCCCTGAACAATCTAGTCTGGAACAAAATGGAGTCTCCATTCTTATCCTGAACTCCAGTCAGAGTAGGATTATCACTTCTCATTATATTCTCCTTATTTGCAACCTGCTATCCCCTACTGCCCCACCAATCTCGTGTTCTTTGGTAAATACTGCTTTAATTCATCTTCTGATAAAAGAATTTCATGCCTCTTGAATACTACTAAAAATACTTCACAAGCACTAAGAATTTAAAGTCTCAACAAATTATGAAAGATGCAAGGTAATAAGTATCACCATTTAAAGATACTTAATAACATTTACTTGATAAAAGATTTGCATATATGCAGATTTTATATATATCTTCGCTATTATGCACAGGGGAAAAAAGGAAAAATTAAAGGAGGGAAAAGTATATATATCAGAAAGAGCTTACAATCCAAAAATTTTAAAAATTAAGTATGGGGCAATATAGATGCATTTTTCTTTAATAAAAATCTTGGAATTTTTTTTGGCTATGAAATGTACTATTCTGCAACTGCCACCTTTATTTTAGACCAGCAACAGTCAGAACCACCTACATTTTAAATTTGCTTTTATTGCCATAGAAACGTAAATTTGCTTTAACTAAAAACGAAGTCTTCTGGCTCAATCGTCTACTTTCTATATCATACACTACAGAAGACATAATTTATTCATTTACACATCCATACTTGCATACTTTTACCATAAGCTACATCTACCTCAGCTAATATGAAAAATCACATGTGGTTTGTGTTAGATAAGATAGTTATAGAGCATTTATATTAAAATGAATTATTTCAATCAACTTTATATAAACTCAAAGGGACAGAATAATTTTTAAATTATTAATGTCCTTAAATCAATCCAATTTTAAGTATACTTTTGCTGACTTACTTGAATAGTAATGTTCGGAGCAATCATGCACCATTTTATTAAATAATTGTAATTAATGTTTCCATGTTCAATAAGAGATGGGAAATGAGTCAAAACACATAGAAGAAAATGGTATTTTTGTTTTCTTTAAAGCCACTGACACCAAGGAGAACGCACACCAAAAAATTAAAGAATTAAAGACATCCAGTGCTAATAAAAATCCAAATATATTCATGAGTTTTAGTACCAAAAGAAAGATCTAAACTATTTCTGTAAAATACTAAAGTGCTGTTCAACAAGGCAAAGAAGTTCCTGAAGTCCTCTCAGCCCCAGCTCACACAGGTTGGGGCTCACAGACACCCCAGGAGCAGCACTGGGCTCCCACCAGCCCCTGCCCAGCTCTGCAAAGCCACCAACAGAGCAAGGCTGATGTGTCTTACAGCAACGGTGGTTTGTGACCCCCTACAATAACATGGGAAATGGGAGAACCAGTCATTTCACCAGGAAAGGCAGAGTAAACATGCAGCATGTTCAACTGCACATGTTGAAACTGTTACATGCAATACAGCAACTTGAGCTCTCAGCAACTCTTAGCAATTCTACTATTTCCTTGCAACAAAAGTGGGGGAAAATAACAGCATGAAAGGTTTACCAAAGCTAAATATTGGCCTGAAGTCCCCCGTGTAAGGGAGGAATAGAACACTCACTATTGTGTGGCTGAGAAAAGAAAAAAAAATTCAGGTTCTCCCAACATTAAATTATAGAACAATTCTAAATATAATTTACAATATTGGAAAAAAAAATTAATAAATCACCATGGCTGCACTGCAGGATAACTTACTTTGACTAGATAACAGCATTTTCCATATGACTTTTGGAAAATATTTGAATATCCATAGATATTAAATTATACCACCTTAGAAAACATTATTTCTCCTTAAACAGAAATACTCAACAACAAAAATTTTTGAAAGCACCGTTATCCATAAATGCAGTATTTACCTCTGAATACTCTAACTGTTCAAAGGAAAAAAAAACATAAACAAACTGACCACTACAGGAACAGTGGAGTGACATTTAACAGAATAGCAGTTTCCTGAGGGGGAAAAAAAAGTGCTAAAAAACGACCAGTGGTTTTTGGTGAAGGAATTGTTGATGGAAGGGGGGGGATTTTTGTTGCAGAGAAGCTGGTTTGGTTTTTTTCAGGAAAAGGAAAACCTGAACACAGGGGTGGAAAGGGACAAGTCATAGTGATTTTTTTTTTTTTTCTGTAATTGTTTTCTGAATTGTTAGCAGAGCTAATCAGAGCTTTGTTTGTGCAGGTATTTCTAGAACATGACTGAAATACAGTTAAAAATTTGTGAAAGCCACAATTTCTGAAGAACTCATAGTAAAAATGGCAAGAAGAAAGTCTAAATTAACTAGAAAAAATATTCATTGTGAATTATTCATGCAGCATTAGTTATCTCATGCACACACACACATGCTTCAACTATTTAAACCCTCTCAAATCTACGTAGACATTTTCCAGGAGACTTGTAATATTTTAGAATAGAAAATAGTGTAAAAAATTCCTAGAAAACACTTCACTTACAGAGACATCCCCAAATAAGAGTAAGCCCCCAGACACATTTATTCAGATGATAAAAGGAAGAGGTTGTGCTCACCCTTCCTGTTCTGGAGTGAAATAACACAAAGTGAAAGCTCTTTCCTTGGAATTTGGCTCAAGAGCAAGGCTACCATGCTACAGCTGTTGAGCCTCACAATGGCCATGGGGATACTTCTAAAAAAACTCAAACAAACAGCACATGACCAAAAAGGAAAGCTGAATTCTAACATTTTTATTGTCCAAAAGTTATGAATAAAACAAAATTCTGAACTGGTTCACCATTTCTAAACACTACAGTGAAACAGAATGAATCTAAAGAAAGAATCTATTTCTTATGTCCTAGATGAAAGCACTAGGCCTAAATACATATTCTAGTCAAATAGCCAACATGGAAGTACCATACAATTTTTCAATTTTTTCCCAAAGGAATAATCCAAACAACTTGCTTCCTTAACCTAGGGAAAGCTTGAAAATATTTGTGTAAAGGAGCACAGGTAGTTTGGAAATCACAGCAGCAACATACACAGCGATAAACAACAATAAAGCTTTTGTTTATTTTTTTTCCAAATCCATCTTGTGTCAAACAAAACACAATCCACATCTGGCAGCACATCAGTTATGGTAGATGTCCCACTGGTTGACAAGATTTACCAAAGTGCTCAGTGCATGAATACTTTAGATTGAACATCAGGCAATGTGCAAGCACAGCTGCTTATTCTGAACGAAACTCTTCAGGTTCACTAAAAGAACAAAGTGTCTGGAAAGCAGGAGAGAGAGAGAGAGGAGGAAAAAAAACTACCCAATGCTATTATTTTAAAAGAAAAGCAAAAAGATGAGGCTGGACAAAAATCAGGCAGACAATGCCTTGGTGAAGGTCTCCAGGAAGAACAAAACTTTATTGTATTTTAGGAGCAGAACATGGCCTTATGTAAAGGAAGTAAGCACAAACACTGTGCAAAACCTGTCACACAAAAATGCTGCAGAGGAAGAGCCATACAACACTGCAAAACAACATTATTTAAAAAATAACAATAATAATTTAAATTATTATATT
>WBNQ01067469.1:0-16993 GCA_013401375.1 Spizella passerina | reverse complement strand
AAAGACATGGGAGTGTTGGAGCAAGTCCAGACAAGAGCCACAAAAATGGGGCAAGTCCAGAAGAGAGCCACAAAAATGGAGCAGTGGGGTACCTTTCCTATGAGGAAAGGCTGAGAGAGTTGGGGTTGTTCAGCTTGAAAAAGAAGAGGCTCCAGGAAGATCTGATTTCAGCCTTTCAGTGCTGCAAGAGGTGATTATAATATTGGGACAGACTTTTTAACAGGGACATTCCTCCTTTCTGATAGGTCAAGGAGGAATGGTTTTGCACTCAAAGAGGGGTAGATTGATGCTAGATATAAGGAAGAAACTTTTTACAAGAAGGCTGGTAAAACAGTGGCACAGGTTGTCCAGAGAGAAGGTAGATGCCCCATCCCTGGAAGCATTCAGGGTGACGTTGAATCTGATCCAGTTGAAGTGTCCCCACTCATTGCAGAGAGATTGGACTAAATAACCTTTAAAGGTCCCACCCAACTCAAACTATTCTGTGAGTTATAATATAATACAAATTGCTGACTGCATTATCTGTAATTTCAGATTTTTTTCTGGATGAGGCTTAGGTAGTATTTGCATAAAACAAATTTCCCCTAATTGCTGTCTGTCTTGTGAAGGAAACCATCTGCACCCAGCAAGATGTGGTGTAGTACTTAGAGCAGCCAAGAGCTTAAATGTGGGATTTGGTCTCTTGCTTGGTTAGACATGTAGGCAGTAGCAGGTATTTTAAAGGCCATGGTGCCAAGAGCCCATTCTTTAATACCCCTGACACTTTCAGTGCCACTGTGTACTCCCTGCTATGATATTCAGAGATGTGAGAATAACCTCTCTGAAACTCTTGTTCCTGATTCTGAGTGGTAAAAATGTCTTTGTGTCCATGCAGTCGATTTAAAGTTACTCTGTGGTGGTCTCCTATAAAGCTATTTGCACAAGAGAAAAAAAGGCTAAGTCCAGTTTTTCAGGTGACTGCTGTTCTGAAGTCAGTTCCACATTATATACAGGCCATAAAATCGGTTTTGTTAAATTTAAATTTCCCGAGTTTAAATTGGAAAATAAATACAGCTCACTTTGGAATATATATGAAAGCTTTTGTGCCTTCAGTAATAAGATTTAATAATTAATCCAGTTACCCATCACTGAGGAGGTATCATTTGACATTGGCTGCATTTGGCTCCTGAAATGGCTGATTAAATTCAAAACGTTCTTCTGATTGCACTCTTCAAAGGATGAATGATCAAGTACAAATAATTACTGCTTGGGCCGTGCCCACTATAAAATTGTGCCAAAGTACACATTAAAAGAGAAGGAAGTTCCTGTGCTTCAAAACAATTCCAGCTAGTTGCTTCTAGTCAGCTTCTGTGAAAAGGTTTTGCCTCCTCTTTGGTCAGTTCCGTTAGGGAGTCAAAAACATTTGGAACAAACAGAAGGTGTTTCAACAGTTGGTGTTTGCTGTTCTAAGATAGATTTGGATTCAATGACAACAGTAGGTGAGTTCTCAAATTTAAACTTACTTGCATCAAATACACTGTTATCTCCAGAACAGTTGTTGATTCAACTTTTTCCAACTATTTTTCATAAAAGAGTAGTTAAGAAAAATTGAAGTATATGACCTGGATCTTAATTTGGGGGTGTTATCCCAAATGGCTCTTCTCCAATGGAGAAGTTCTTTCGTAAGTAATGGAAAGCATCCTGGATGCTTGTCACCTCTGGGGAGTGAGTTTGTAAACATTAATGTGGCAGGACAGGCTGTGCTTGCAAGATTAAAAGTACTTGATGTGTTCTACTGTTGCTGGGGTGAAGGTGAGCATTAGGAAAGTTTTTGAGAAGCTTTATGTAGGAAGCAAACAGCCTTTCTTGCACTGCTGCAGGGCTTTTAAAAGCTCCTCTTTCTTTTTATGCTTCCAACTCCAAAATGTGAACAGAATAAAGTCAAGGCAAGATTAAATTAGGGGTCACTTTTTTCCTTAAGTTTTTCCTGTGCCAAGTCACCCAGTGACACAGTGTCTTTGGTTTGTGCTAACCAGGTGGGCATTTCTGAAGCTCTGTGATACAGGGTTACAAGAGGACAGAGGGGTTCCTGAGAATTTATTTGGAAACATGATGTAGCATTATGAATTTTCCACTTCATTAAATTCCTACTGCTCCTTTGATTTGGTTGCAGCTGTCTTTACCACTTTAAATCACAAATTAAGGGAATGGTTTTAGCAGCTTTTACAGATGTCCTTACACAAACTGACCCACAGTGGAGAATGCAAAAATAAGGTTGTGTAGTTGCTTTCACTTCTCAATTTTTGGACAATGTGCACAAAGTTACCTCTGCAGAATCTTTACCACTTAGCATACTTTGTATATGTTTGTGGGATTATATAATAATTTCTTTCCCAGTTTATTACCTTTGAATTGGATTAGTGTGCATTGCTTTTGTTTTCTAGAACTCTCCTCTGCAGCTGAGTAATCAAAAATAAAAACCAGTGGGGAAGGGAGATTGGGAGAAATAATGGGAGCATGTATTGAGGTCTCAGAAATTACCTGAAGTTCTGTTTTCTGTAGTAGTGCAGGGAAAGCAAAACCTGAATGGTTTCTTCAGAAAGATTCGGAAGGGGACACACCTTCACTTATCAGCTGGCCCTCCAGGTATCATAAAGCATATCTGTGTGGCTAACAATCAGACTGCAAACTCCCCGTCTTTCCTTTTACTATCTACATTTAACACTTGCCCTTAATTTTCCTTTAACAGCAGCAAGTAAGAAAGTGGGGTTTTTTGTGAATAAAAAGCCTGTGAAACTTTTCTGAAGCATCTGCTTTTATTCTAACTTAGAACTAATTGGTATTTTGGTGAAGAAGTACAAATTCCCCAAGCTTCTTCCACAGCTACAACCATTCTGGCTTCCACTAGATTTTATAACTTCTTCTTTTATGTCATTTTGTGCTCTGCAAACCAGCATATTTTTATACTGTACACCCTTCCATCTTAGCATTCCCTACAAGTAACTCCTTGAATTCCAAAGGAGATGGTACAAGAGAAGTAAAAAACAAAAACATTACATGGAAAAGTAAAACAAAATCTTGATCAGAGCTACAGGCAGCTGCTTTCTCCTGGTTTGGTAACATGTACAGTAAGCCCACCATGAAAAGCATTGCAGGAAGACTGTTTTCATGTTCCTGGTTAAAGTAATACCTATAACCCAGTACTAACATTGGTGTGGATGTTCTGGAGAGTGTTTGGTACATGTAGTTCAAAGCATACTTCTTCAGATTTAACACACTTTATGTGCTTAAGTAACTTTGCCTGACAAGTGCATCAATCTTCAGAGGTAAGAAGCACCAAAATGTTAGAAAGAGTGATGTTTCAAATAACTTTGGATATCCTGAATTATTCTCTTAAATAATTTGCTTTTTTTTCCCCCTAAACCTTACTTTTTTTCTTTTTTCTTAATGATGTAAACTCCAAAAAGTCTGTTGGTAGCAAGCCTGGAATTGCACATACTTTGAGCTGGATTACTTACTTTCGAACAGTAGTTTCCTAGCTTGACTCTCTCTCTTTCCTCAAAACTAAAATTATTTTTTCAAACGCATTTGGGAGGGGAAGAAGTACAGGGCTTTCATTTTTAATACTGTGTGTGTTATCTGCAGACACTCACCCTATGAGGTGTCTGAGCCTTGGTGAGGCTGTGAAAGTGCTGGAGAGCTTTACCTGCAGCAGCAGCCCCAGAGCAAAGGCTGCCCCTGGCTGCACATGCTTGTCTCCCACTGTGCTACTGTATTCCATTTAGAAAGGTCAAATAAAACTCTGGTTTGCATGGATGTTGCACAAGTCCAGAGGTGTTTCTAGAAAACACACTGAAGTAAGGTAACTTCTGGGAACAAGTGTTTTTGTTGCAAGTTTTGCATGTTAGAATGTAGTGAAACATTTTAAAACAGAATGTCTGTTTCAGTTTTTAAATGTTTTTTTTTTTCCCTGCAAGCTCTGAAGAGTAACAGCCATGCCATAGTTCTGCATTTGGGTTTAGGACTTGCCCTTTCAATGTTTTTATTCATTTACTGAAACAGGTTACACTACATGTGATTTTTCAGATGTCTTAAATGATATACAAAAACACAAGTAAACCAGTCTCTGGCAAAATATCTGAAGGGCTATGTAGAGATAACACGGTTTTTTTCACCCCTTTCTCCAATGCAACAACGTCTTGGTGTGATGCAAGCTTCCCAGTGTTTAGACATCTTCAAACATCTGACTGCATACACAGCTGCCAGTAGAATTTGCAATTTCAGGCTGAACCCAACACTCTGATAATATAAAAAGCAGTTTTGGTCGTCTTGTTTGTTTGAGACTATGGGTATGTGCTGTTGGGCAAACACGCTTGTGATCTCATGAGAACATGCTGTATGTTCCCAGAGCTTGCACAGTTACCTTCTCAGGAGTCATGCATGTCCATGGCCCCTGAATCACTTGACTGTTTTTGAGCAGTGTTACTGCTAAGACTTGGGGGAAGGAAGGGGTTGCATCATAAGATTGCTTCATTTTAATGCATTGGGTTTTATTTTACTACGATGTTGCTGTCTGTACCCACAGTAGGCGTCTGTGTTCCTTTCCAGATTGGGTATTGCTGTTCACAGCTTTAATCCTTTTTCTTTCTTAAAGAGTAAAAGTTAGAGAGAAATTGGTGAAAGAGGAAAGTGCTCGTGGAAGCCCTGAACTTGCCACAGACACAGTATCTCAGAGAAAATCCCATCCAGTGCCAGCCCACTACATGCCTCTCCAGACAGAAACGTCTGCCTTTGATAGGGTTCTAAACCAGCCCGTCAGTTCCGTGCGCCAGCCGATCCATGGCTATATCCAGCCTGCTGGCATTGCTCACACAGCTCAGCTGATGGCAGCAGAAGAACCAGCAAACAGCCCTGCTGGCAGCCTCCTCCCCACAGACACAAAGTCCTCAGCAGCCGCTGCCTCGGAGAGTGAAAAGAAGGAAGCACCCGGTTACGGAGCAAAACCTGCTGGAGAAGATTCCTTGGAGGGGGAACAGGCCTCCAAAGGCAGAAGGCCCATTCTGCCATCGGAGATTCGCAAGCAAGGGAAGAACCACGAAGGCCTCTTTGGCGGAGGAGAATTGGAGACCCCTGTGGAGAGCTCCTCCTTTGCAAGCAAGCCGAAAGTTAACTCAGAAGTTCAGAGGGAGTTGGAATGCAATAAGAGGCAGGCCCCAGAGCAGCAGTTTAAGAGCCCTGAGAACGTAGAAAGGAGTGAAGCTGTCATGTACATACAGAGCGGATCTGTACTGCAGCCTGACAAGGCACAGGCTCCTGTTTGGAAAGTGTCAACAAAGCATAAGGTCCTGACTCGCTCCATGTCTGACTACACTGTGACTACTAAGCTAGAACCTTTTAAAAGTAAGGAGAGCACGGAAGCAAATCCACCAAATGGTGAGATTGGCATGGTTGACACAAAAGTCTCTGTTGCCCAGCTCCGTAATGTCTTTCTGGAGTCTGCTAATGCCAACAAGAAAACAGAACTGTAGGTGACATTTCACTCGTATTTTCGTGTGAAACTTGCACGTCCTTGGCAAAATTACACCCACTCAACAGCAGTTGTTGTTCGGCACTTAAAGCACACAGCTTAGCTCTCACCAGAGTGTACTGGAGGCTGAGATGGTTTGAACCCTGCTTTTGTGCTTCTGCTTGCTAGTGCGAGTTGTCATGTGGGGTAGCTGGAATGTGTTCGTCTGCATGGACCCGGAGGAGCATGCAGAGTGGTCTCTGGGGACTTGTTGAGATGCTTACATCTATGTTTTACTTCTCTCTCCTATTTTCTTTCCTATGCCCTCTCTGTGGTGCGATTTGAAAGTGAGTCTCGGTTTGAGATGTCGGCAGCAGGTAGTACTGTGTCTGCCAATGGGGACCGTGGGCCACGAAAGGCAAGGCGCTATTTTACTCCTGGTGAAAATAGAAAGACTTCTGAGAGATTTAAAACTCAACCTATAACATCAGCAGAACGAAAGGAGACAGATAGGTAGGCACGTATGTAGCTCTGTGTAGCATTCTGGCGCAGATGGATATTAGCAAGGCTGGGACAAGATTTGTCCATATATTAAAATAAACTTTTCCAGGGTTATTGTTTGTCTTTAAAAACAATTTATTGTAGCTTCTTACAAAATGAAATCCAAACCCCTCCCCCAGTAAAACCAATTTGTTGCAAATTCCTCCCATTTGAAATAGTGAACAGTGAATCATCATAAAGTACTGTAGCTGTTTGGTTTGAATATTAAATGCTTTTGGTTTCATATAAGGGGTTTCCTTTCCATCTACTCTGCTCTATCATTTACTCTCTTTATAAACCATCAAAGGTACCTTTTTATGTTAAAAAGCTGGTCGCAAATCATAGACTTTTATTTTCTGCAAGGTGAACTAGAAATAATTTTCCTTGACTGTATTTAAGTTTGGCTGCAATTGCTA
This sequence comes from Spizella passerina, assembly GCA_013401375.1. Taxonomy (NCBI): domain Eukaryota; kingdom Metazoa; phylum Chordata; class Aves; order Passeriformes; family Passerellidae; genus Spizella; species Spizella passerina. Next base: position 10,552 of record WBNQ01067469.1, on the reverse strand, counting down.
GCATTTATGCTTTATTAAAGGATGTTCCCAAGTGAACACTGCTGAAACTTGAAAAACTGATAAATTCTCCTGCTACTTCAGATTGAATTTGAATTTCATTTTTGATGTCTTGTTTCCAGCTAACTTTTTTCTGTTTGACAATTTTTCACTAGGTCAATTTTGTATGCAGAAATACCAACTGCTGACGGTATGTTGCTGTACTGTTTTCCAAGGAAGAAATGGGCTTTGATGTGTTTTATTTTGTTTTAACTAAAGAACTGTTTGATAATGGAAACAAAATCCACTTGAAAATATCTTTACCTATGATATATAGTTGAAATACTGCTTTTCCTAGGGCCATATCTACTACAGACTCGATTTCAAACTCATTTTCAGTCCAAAAAGTCTGTCTGTGGATACCAAACTTCAAATGGGAGCCAAGCAGAGAATGGCTTGAAACTTTTCTATATAGTTGAGGTTGGATTTAATCCTAATTTAGACAATAAATAAGCTAGTTGCTGGGATAAATGAATTAGTCATTGGTCAGTTTTAATCACTGGTCTACGACTTACAATTTAAAGAAAGCCTGTAGTATATTGTGAAACTGATGTTGCTAACTTGTTTTTTGGCTAAGGAAGTTGCAAAATGCAGGTTATTAAATTACAGAATTCAGTCTGCCATCTTGCTCTCTTTCCCTCTTGTCACCCTTGGCAAGTCTGGCACAAATTAAGTAGGTAATCTCATGAGTAGCTAAATTTAGATTTAATGCCTTATGCTATTTGAAAGCTGATATTCCTTGCAGCTCTGAGATGCTGGCTGTTGGATCTGGAGGATGCTGATTTCAGCTCCTGAGGATACCAATTTAGCCTCTGAGAAATGTGGACACAAGGTGGTAATCAGAATGGCCAGCTAGTAGAAGAGAGATGTTCAGTACTCTTCACTCACCCTTAAGGCAGTCTTTATTTTCTTAGTCCATGTGTTTTCTTAGACTGATGTAATAAGTTTGGTTATTCATCAAATGTTGTTTAGATAGTTTGAAAGGACTTGAACTGTCCTAAAGACAAGTCTTTTGTTTGCAAATCATGTCAGACTACATGTCAGACTGTATTGCTCATTTGATGCAATACATGTAAAAACAGGTGAAGTTTACACAGCTGTGTTCACAATAAGTTTTTTGTTAAATGTGAGAAACAACCAGCTTATTTGCTGGTTTGTAATTATTCATACTAAAAAAATATTGCTCTTAATATGAAATTGATTCATTATGTTCAGCCTCTTTTTTTTTCTCTTTGTGTAGATGAAGAAAAATTGGATGACCGAGCTAAACTAAGCGTAGCTGCAAAGAGACTCCTTTTTAGAGTGAGTATTGCATTAAATTAAACATTTCAAATAGAAGATGCTGAAGGAACCCAAAGTGCGTTAGAATGAAGTATAATGCAGTTAACCAAGTTCAAGCTACATAACTTTTGCTTTTTACTTCATTCCCTACCTACACATAGAACTGTTGCCTGCTTTAAGAGTGTCATTTAGAGAGAAGTGTGTAGTTAGTTTTAACTCCGTGGTGCATACTGTGCGCTTGCATCTTGCTTCTAATTCAGAGATGTGCGTTTGGGAACTTCACTGCTGTGCGTGCAAGAAAACTAAGAATAAGGTACTGTTTCAGAACTTTGCTTCCATGGTTTGAATTATGACATATGTCCTGTTAGGAAATGGAAAAATCATTTGAAATGAAAAATATTCCCAAGCCACCTGTCAGAAGCTCGGCGGTGGAGAGGAGGCTGCGGCGCTTGCAGGACAGGTCCCACACCCAGCCCATCACCAGCGAGGAGGTGGTCATTGCAGCCACGTAAGTCTGCTCTTGGCTCTGCCCCTGGCTCCTGCTTTCAAACTGGGAATGAGCTCCATATCTCCAGTGCTTAGAACTTTGTAACAAGGAAAATATTTATTGCTAAGGGCCTTGAGAGCCACAGGGGAAACTATATTGAAATTCCTTTTGAAATGTAGAGGGACTAGTAAAGCATAACTTGTATGAACTGTGATTTGGCAGGAAGTTTAGGAACCTGTGGATTAGGTAAATGAGATTAATCATAGCATTGTTTCATAACCCAAATGAATAAATAGCTTGTGCTGAGGGAAATCTGCACAATTTCTTATGCAATGTATATGTATTGGGGAAAACTTTTTACACCCTGAAATCTCAACGGTACTTTTTGGAAATGCTTTTCTTGCACTGTACTCATATATCATGACATTTTCCTGAAAAAGGGAAAATCATTTTGGGAGGGAAGTTAAACAACATTGGATTGAATGGATGTTCACCTAATTGTCAGTGTTAACTTACTTCATGGGTTAAGAGTAACTTCAAGGGACAGCCTGTTTGCTCCTCTAGGTCTTTAGTTCTTTCAAGATACTTGGAATTACTTTGCAAATGTCACAGCAGATAACTCAGTTAATTAAAAATTATTGCTGTTTGGTTTTTTTCTGTTTTGTTTTGGTCTTTTCTGTAGTTAACACTTAATGTATTGCTTTTCTTAATGCTTTTTTCTTCTCTCTCCCTGTGAATTTTCCCTCCTTGGCAATTCTTTAAAGTGAAACTACCCCTGCTTCACGTTCTGTGAATACCCACACAGTAGTGACAAGAGTACCTAGTCCCACTGTAGTTAAGAGCACTGTACAACCTACCAGGTACTGGGGGGGTAAACATGCATGTTACATGGAGCACAAGATTCCTCAATAGCAGATGCATCTTTAAAGTCTTGAATGCCTTTTCAATGTGTCAAGTGAATACTTGTTTCAAGAATATTTAAAACATTCGTCAACCTCATTTATGTTTGCATGATAAAGCAATGCAGCTTTTTTTTGTCAAGCATCTGTTTTCAGGACCCTTCTAACCACACTTAACCTGTTGTAGAAGCTTATTCTTCTGAAAGAAAGAAATTAATTTGCATGTGAGCAAACATAGCAGAACCTTCTTTGCTCCTGTAATTTTTTTGTATGGTAATATCATCCTGAGATTGAAATAGCACAGCTGAGTGCTTGATTTCACAATCAGTTCATGTCCTTTGTCTGTCTCTACATGTATTTTTTTAGCTTGCAAAATTAAAGGAAATATAAGAAATTGCACCACCTATAGGTAAAGTTGCAGAATACTGTTCTGAATGAGAGAATTTTAGCAGAGACCATGACGGAAAAAAAATAATTAGAGAATACTACTAATTCCATAAATGTGAAAGAAGTTGAACAATAAAATCTTTTATAGTAAAGGTGAATAAAATACATTATTGTAGAGACAAATGCAGTTACAGCTTTTATGAATCAATATGTCTGCCTTCAGCATTGGTCAATTTTCAAAATCAATGGACTGTGTTTCAAAACCAATTTTTCTTTTGATTTATCCCAGATAATTCAAAACAAAAGACAGTCTGAAATCTGTTGCACTTCAGATTAGAAGAGTCATTGCAATTTATTCTAACTTAAAAACAGCACAAACTTGGAGTTTAAGTCTGTCTTTTAAATGTTTTTATCATATATGGTCCACAAATTGCTTTCAATAAAATTGAACTTTATATAAATTGCACTGTAGGACCTTAAAGGCATCTTAAATGTCTCTCCATAGCTCTGTGCTCTGCATAAAGAGATTGTCTGGAAAATCTCTCTTCCATCTTGAGTTCCCTCGTAAAAAATGTTGTGTCCTAATCAAATAAATTCATGAATGAAAATGTAACTTTCTTTTAAATCTTCAGCTTTTGAATTAGAATTCATCATGCCAATGTTGAACCACTGCATACCCACTTAGGCTGCTACATTCCATTGGCTATTGTGCTTCACGTGCAGATCTTCTGCTTCTATCAGGTTGAGATTTTAAAACTGCACAATAGCTTCTTCAAAACTAATTTCCAGTTCTGCTTCTTCAGCTTGCAGGCATCAGCACACCAAAAAATTTTAGCTAAAGAGGAGATAAGAGCAGCCAAAGAGGCGATGGGGCAAGATCAGTCTGAGGAGCCAGATTCTTCCACCTTAAGCTTGGCAGAAAAGATGGCTTTGTTTAACAAACTGTCTCAGCCAGTGTCCAGGGCCATCTCCACGAGGAATCGGGGAGATCTGAGGCACAGGAGGATGAATGCTCGTTACCAGACTCAGCCAGTCACCCTTGGAGAGGTTGAGCAGGTAAGTGCCATCACAGCTCCTTTGCATTTCTTTTTATTGGAGAAAACAGCTTCAGTGTAAGATCCCATAAAGGCTGGCTTTTCCTTTGCTCTGAATACACACAGAGGAAGAAGTTTGTCAGGAAGCTGCCTTCTGACATTGAACATTCCCTGAAGTGTTCAATTTTTTGGTATGGTTTTCTTCTTTTTTTAAGTAATTTGAGAGTATATCGACTTCCTGCCTAGTGCAAGCTGTACCTTTCACAGTGTATGTCACTTCCACTAGAGTATTACATATTGTCTAAAATTAAATTCTTGATCAAAGGTGTAAAAAACTGAGACACACATAATTTTGCTTTGGTTGTATTTTCAGGGCATTTTGGAGCTTTGTCATGTGCATTTTTCAGGCTCTTTCCTGAAAGCATAATATATTTTTGTTATTAGTAAGGACATAGTCTGTCATTTTCCTCTGGGAGGAGGCATTGATTTTTATCTGTATTTTTTTCCCTAAAACCAGAATACTTTTGAAATTCAGGAAGTCAAGGAGAAATTATTGAATGTGCAGTGAAATTTGGCTTCCTGTTCTGGAATATTTCATCTAATTGGAACTGCAAAGGAATGCCTTTTTAGTAAAGCCTCAGCATAAGGTGGCCCAGAAGTGGTCTTTTAGATCTCTTCACAATAGCAGAAACAGCAGTCCCTTTGCACTATAGCTTTGAAAGAAATCACTTTAACAGTCAAGCACAACTCCTGTGCATGTCATATTCTATGTATTTGGATAAATCTGTGTGTTAGAAAGTTCCTACTCTTTTCTTTCTATATGCTTCATTCATGATTATACATTTTCCATATTTTATAATAACAGGATAGTGAGAAAGCAGGATTTCTCTAAACATATTGGTGCAAGGCTGTGCAGATTATAATTGTACTTTATGCCTACTTTGCTTACACATGAAGTAGTAATAAATGCTTGACAGATTTATTTAAGCAAGGTTTCCAGACCTTACATAGTCCTTTTTCCATTCACTCTCCACATGCCAATCACTGTCACAGCATGGCCTCTTTTATGGTTGTGTCACCAACTTGTTTGGGGCCAGGATGGTGAAATGGTTGTGTCACCAACTTGTTTGGGGCCAGGTGAATGGAACAGGGCTGAAGCAGATGGGGAAGAAGTGACAGCCACACCACTTTGTCAGCCTTGCAGAGCAAACATGCTTTTCAAGAGAGGAAAATCAGAGGAAGCATGTTGTGTCGCCTTTCTGAACCTAGCAAATGAAATCAGAGTTGACTCTGAAGCAAGCTCAATGGGAGTTTATTTACAAAAAGACTTTCTACAGTGAACTGTTCATTGGAGTGTTGGGGGGTTTGGAGATGCAGGTATGGTTTTTCTAGAAAGAAGCAAAAGAGAGCTCTCAAAATAGATAACTAGAGGTTATATTTCCAAGATGCATATTTGAAAATGTAAATATCTTGTAACTAAAACCGAATTCACTTTTCTGATCTCCTCTAAATTTCTAATTCTGATAGATGCAATGGAAAAAAAATAAACTGGTAACTATTTTCTTAATCTTGTTTGAAATCTTTGAGCTAACATAGTCTTTGCTCTGCTTCCCAGTTTTCTTAGTGAAGACTGTTGTGTGTGTTTTATGGAATCTGCATGCACTTTTAAGGTTCTGAGCTGATTTCTTCCTACTGGTGTGATCTTGTCTGTCCTTTTGCACACTGTTCACTAACTCTGCAGTTTAAGAAAACAACAAAAATAAAACCACCCTCTCCAGATGTGTATGAGGCATGTTTGTCACTCTCTTTCATAGCTTTCATAGCTTCTCCTTTGGAGAAGATAAAGATCTGCATGTCAGAAAAAAAACACATCTTAACTGCATCTAGGAAAATTTTACAAAATTATTACATTAGAAGAGTAGCAAAGATAGTTGTTCCACTGTGGGGGCTGGCAGAATAAGTTTGGAAGTGTTTTTTATGTGCTTCTTAGGCTGAAATACTTTGCTCATGACAGCCAATGTTTATATTTGTGAAAGTCCTGCATGAAGGTGATTTATGTGGAGGGAGCATCAGGAATGTCTGCCCTGGGTTAGGACAGCACGGAACAGTCTCTCCCTGGCACTCAGTGGTCACCAGAGCTGGGAGCTGCAGAGCTGTGCCAAAGCTAATGAGTCCTGCTGAGATGCAGAGGTGATGAGCCTGGGCACATGGCATGTCAGCTGGCATCTGGAACCTGAGCTAATTCCTTCCTGCGCTGCTGCAGGTCCTGAGCCCCGACACAACGTCAGGTTGCATGTTCCACGCACAGCCCTGGTTACTAAAGATGTTGCTGCTCACATGCAGTTGTTTTTACCTCGAGTGGAATAACCCATCTGCAAATTACAGGGGCACTGTTGCTTTCCTTACCTGTCCTAGTCTGTACTGACAGAGTACAATATTTACATGAAAATATACCTTGGATGACCTGATGTGATAAAGCTGCTTTTTGGAATTGATCATTTCAGAGCTTTTAAGTCCTGTTTGGCTTTTTTGGATTTTTCTTTTGTTTGATTTTTCCCTTCATAGGTCCAGAGTGAAAGTGGAAAGATCGCTCCCCTGTCACCTGCAGTTGCAACATCGATTTCAGCCATGGCCTCTGCCCTGGCTCCCTTGCTTGGGGACCTGCACGGGAAGCTGAGCCCTGATGGCAGAGGCAGCGCTGGCACCAGGTTCCACCCTGCAGCAGAAAACTTGGACTCTTCAGGAAAACACACACACAAGTCAGAGCAGTGGCAGCCCTCCGTGGAAGCACTAGAAAGCAGAAAAGCATCAAAGAAACATGAAGAAGAAAGAAGGAGGTTTCTAGCCCATGAAGCTAATGAAATTAAAAAGTACAGCTCCTTTGAGGATGAAACCACACATCCTGTTCCTGAAAAAACAGGAGACCACCATAAAGAGACAGCATACAGCTTCCTGAGGAAGGGCAGCTTGGAACTGTTTGGTTCACAAGCACTTTTTCAGCCTCTGGAACAGAAGGAAATCGATACTGGCGTTCAAGGTAAATGGGAAGACAAAAAAAGCCTGTCCTTTGAAGAAAAGGTGGATTTGGAAAGTGTTCTGAAAAGCAAGACTTGGCAAAGAGGTGTGGTAATTACTTGGTGTGGTCTCATTCAGCAAATGGTGTTTCGAGCTTTATCAAGGCTGGTTATGTTTCCTTTTTCTAACACTGCTAAGGAGTACAGAAGTATCTGTGAAGTGTTAAGTTTTATAAATAGAGGGCTTTTTTTTTTATTCTTTCTATTTTCCAGTCTTGAGAGATGGCTCAGTTTTATTCAGATTTATTTACTTTGAAAGAAGTGGTATTATATGCTGAAGCTAAGATTTATTTTTTTCTGGTTTTCCCCTTTCTCCTGCCCTCCAAAATTCAGAACAAACTAAACTTGCTGCTTTGAGTCAATTATCTGCCCTTAATTTTTGCCTTACTGTGCACATAGAGTTATGAATTACCTACATAAGTGCATACATAACTAGGAGTGGATAATTTTCAGATAATTCATTTTGCAAAACTAGTATTATTTTCTCTTTGATGTGGTGATGAAATACAAACCAGGAAATTCTCAGAGCAATTACATTTTTATATGCACAGCTTAATTTAAACTTAAAAAATAAACTTGCTTATCTTTAAATAAAGTGCTTAGGAAATAAACTGTGAATTTGGTCATTTCATAAGTCCTTCCATTCTGCTGAATTTAGAAGAAAGTTGTATTCCTTTTCTGTTTTACTGTGATGGGTGACAGCATCACACTACCCTGTAGCACTAAAAGCATTTTTGTGTTCATCCTGTGAAGTTAATATATTTTGAATTTAATGGTCTTTACACAGGCATAGAGAGGAAGGTACAGTTCTGCCTGTATTCCTCTAAAGCAGTATCCACTCTGTCCAATTAGCCTTTGATGACTGCAGGGGAGATGGAGACTGGGATGTAATAGGAGCAGCCATATATCAGAGGGGTGTTGTGCTTATAACATTTCAAAAAGAAAAATGAAGATCACTTATATTTCTTTAAGGATAACTGTAATAGTGCATTTATCTTTTTTCAAGGCAGTTTTTTCCTGTGGTTTAATTGCTGCTTGAAAAAACAAACCCAAAAGAGCCCCCAACACCCTCCTAGAAAATAATACCTCTATTAAGCTATTAAATGTCCTAGTGTGCTACTCAAGCATTAAACTGCTTTACCTAATAGTTAATTTTCTTGTTTAGCTTTTGTCTGCTTCTCTTCCCCTGCTCTTTGTTCCCTGTCACTTTCATCTGTTCCTTTTCCTGTTGAAGAGATGAGGGGAGCAGCAGTTTGTGCCTCACCCATGTGAAGTTCAGAACTGTGTATTGAACATGATGTTCTGTGCCTTCGTGTGAGCATCAGTCACAAATGGCAGCAAGTAATGCTGCACAATTAATCTTTGTGCTCTAGCTCAGCCAGAAGTTTCTCCCTGTTAGAACAGTGTGTGATGTGAATGTTTAAAATACAGATTTGCTTCTTCAGTGTTAGCAATGTACAGTGTCTTTGAGAATAGAACTAATTCAGCTCTTCTCTTTTGAATGGGCAGACCACGCTGAGCCTTCTTCTGAACTCACCAGCACATCAGCCATGAGGACAGTTTCACAAACAGCATCCTGTAGACTGCAGGAGCTCTCTGAACAATTGGAAGGCAAATTTTATAAGAATTCCTGTGAGATGTTTTCCATGGGAGAGAGCAAAGCACAAACAGCTGAGGATGTCCTCGATAGTGCCAGCAAAACTATGTCAATTAAGGAAAGGTACTTTAATTTCTCTGTATTTTTTAATGATCCCTATAAATACAGTTATTATATTGATGATGGTATAAAAAGCTTTAAAATTGTTTCTAAAAAAGCTAAGTAGTGATTACTAGGCTTTATTATTACTAACAGCAGAAACATGCAGCTAATCTGCCTGACATGCTTATAAAGCAGATGATGGTGAATGAGAATTACCATTTAAGAGAACATCATAAACTGAAAGAGCTACCTGAATCATCAATGAATATTTCAGAAAATTAAAGTTGTAAAATATACATGTTCTAATTACACTTATGTACTCAATATACTTCTCCAGGTTCTGCTTTCAGTTATGCAACAGGTATAATGTGATTCTGGTTTATTTTAATAACCATTTCTTCTTGGTCTATAGGATAAGCTGACTAGAGGGAGTCACAGATAGACTCTGATATTGCTCCACTAGTTCAGAAGTACCTGGTTGCCATTTTGACTTCTTTGTACTTACTGTAGGGAATTTAAAAGGATAGTAAGTTGGACAGGTTTATAGGAGTACTAGAAATACTTTTTCCAACACAAGATCATTCTGATCTGAAGCAAAATGTTGAGTCCTGCACTTGTGAAGAGAGTGGGAGTCCAGGATTGAAGTGCCAATAGCTGCTGTAGTACTTGTAAAAGTTTTCCTAACTTAGTTAAAACTTTGAGAGTATAAAGTCAGTCCCAAACTGGTAGCAGTCCAGTGAGTGAATTATGATTATGATTATTTGGCCTATCTTTGCTTCAGTTTTTCTGCATGAAAGCAGAACCAATAAATGAAAATAACTGCCGTTAATTAAACTTTCCCTGTGTAAAAGCATTCCCTCACTTAATGAGGGGAGTGTGATATTAGGCATTCTGAACCTTTTTTTTTTCTTTTAAACATAGTTCTAAAGTTTGCTTCTAAAATTCATGTGTTTCTACGAGGTGTGAGTCATTCTCATTTACAAGCATCCCCACTCCCTGTCAACCCCTTTACACAAGGGGGTGCAGGGGCAGCTACAGCAGCTGGGCACTCTTAGTGCCCTTTCTGAAGGCTGTACTTACCTTTTTTAGTTTATTCTTGTTTGGTTTAAAGCAATTTTCATCCCCCTTCCCCATCCCCTCCTGTAGATATGTCAATTGTCTTGGCAGATGAGGTTTAAGACCAGTAACTTCTGGTTTATAGGTGGTAAATGATCTACCATCCCTGATCCTGGTGGAGAGGAGGAGGTTGGAGGGAAGATCCAGGTTTTAGTAGTTGTTTCAGTCCTAACTTCAATGCCTCAGCTGAGTTGGTATCTTGAGGAACTGAAGCCTGTCAGTCACACAATCAGGAACCACTTCTGTTAGGACTCCAAGACTGTGTACTCAGTCCCAGAGCTGACAAAAGGAAATACCTGCTGTCTTTTCAGGAATTTGTATACCCTGATTCCACAAATATCTGTAAATGACTGAACTCCTATCAAAATGTTGCAGCCTTCCAAAATACCACAGTAGTATACTTCTTGTCCCAGAATTAAAAGACTACAACCACTAAGTTTCTTTTGCTTGGCTGCAGTTCATGCCAAGTATTCATAAACATCAAAGAACATTTCTGCTAAAGATTGACTATTACACTTGGATTTCTTTTTCCTTTTACA
>WBNQ01067467.1:34374-48950 GCA_013401375.1 Spizella passerina | reverse complement strand
TGACTTTTGGAACATTATCATCAGTGTTACATTATTGTACTTCTCCTTTCTGATGGTTATCAGTGTGAGCACTTGGTGCACACTGCCTATCTGTCTGAGGTTGAGCAGAATGGAGTAAATCAGATTATTTCTGGCTTCTAGTGATGTGTGTCACAACCTCAGCTATCCATGGGGTGTTTGTAATGTGCCTCGTGGTGCCAAAATGGGATTTTTCAGTGTTAGCCTTACGACCCCACAGGATCAGAGCACTCATGAGGAGCAAGCCTGTGAAACAGAAACTTTCCAGCAGCTGCTGCTTGGTGGGAACTGCTGGGGATAAGTTCACCTCTGATTCACTGCCTGCTGTCCCCAAGGCTGGTTCCTTCCCAGCCAGAGGGCTCTGCTCCTTCCCTCTTCCCAACAGTGGAACAGAGACAGGCCACTGGGTCCATACAAGCTTGAATATCTAGAGTTGAAATGAGAATCTGGAATACATTAAATTGGAGTGAAAAGAAATGGGAATCACCCAAATCAGAAACTGAAGAAAAAAAAGGGAACAATGTAAAAACAATGCCTTTGCACCAAGCCTGTTAATTCAGTGCTCTTGAAAGTAGTGAAGAGCTTTGGAAAGGTGTCGTGAGGCCCAGTAGTGTGAAAGTGAGCTGAGGGCAGGGTGTGGATTATGTAAGGAAAAAAACTTAAAAAAAATTATTTTAATGCTTTTACTGGAGAAATTAATATCTGTGCACTGGGCCTGGTTATTATTTTGTCTGATTTCAATGTTTCCAAGGAGATAATACACTTCAATTTTAAAGTAATCTGTGGTTTTAAGTAATAAAAATATTTTCCAGTCCAGTTGCTGAATAGTTTGTAGTGACATATTCTGAATTTCAGGTACGATTGAAATTATTTCAGTGAATCTGCAAATGTAGAAATAAGCCAAAACTTTGCCTCTATGCAAAAGAAAACAAAGGAAAAAAAAATAAACAAAGGACTTTCCCAGACTTATTCCATCTCTTCTTGATGTCATTTCATCTGACATTTATTTGAAAATCAAAACACGAGAGCATGTGTACTTCCTGTGCCTCACATTACTGCTGTTTTAGAAGGAGAGGAAATGAAGGCATTTCTGTTTTGTTCCTCTTCCACCTTTTCAGTTTCCCAACCTGTATTTTGTTTTACAATCTGTAGCAGGCAGGCTGCTGCTGTGTGCCCAGAAACCACAAGAGTGTGGAAGAGTAACAGACCACACACCACATCCATGCTGATATTTTTATGAAATCAGGTCAGTCATTTTCAATCCCTCTTGCCAGCAGAGGAAGATGACGTCTTGTGTTGTGACAATTCTGAAAATCCCCTGTCGCTTTCAGCGTGAATCAGAAGAGAGCTGTTCCTGTTTGTGGGGAAAAAGCAAATTTCAAATGTCCATGTGCTGCAGTGGGATGAGGTTGGGTGGGCAATCTCACTGCCCCCAAACACAGAAGCCAAAAATTTCCATCTGATAGCACACGCTTATTTTTATAGTTTACTCCTTAGAGCTTGGGAAGAGCACAAGGCAAACCTGAGCAAGCTGATGGTGGCTGGCTGTGCACAGCTAATATTGATTTGGGATCTCTACCCATGAGCTGTAGCCCTTGGAGATGTGTCTGTTCCCAACTGTGTATTCTGAAACTTCAGTGTTTATATAATAAATAATTCTTCAAATTACTTCCTTAATTCTGTTGTTTAGCTTAAGCTAAGAGTTTCACATTTGATAATAAATGTCCAAGGCCTGTCTTAGAGGTGTAGGTTTGAAACAAGGACCTATTCTATTGTTCATTTTCTGCCAAAAGTTGAATTGCAGGATAATTTTCAGATATAGCCAGCACAAGTTTCTGGCTAACAGGTTACTATGAATATTTATTTTTTTTGGTACTTTTTTACCAAAAAAGCATGAAGGTAAGTTTATCCTTTGGGAACTGTTCCTCCTTTCCACAGAAAGCCATGTGCTCCTGTGACTCAAGCAGGCTAAGGAGCTAACCCATAATTTTGGTGAAAGGGCTGAGAGCCTGTGTCTGTATCAGAGGGATTTGCTATGCTATTAGTTATAGTTCAGCAAGGACTTTTCTTCTTCTGGTCTATTTTGCTCTGGGCCAGACAGGTTGAAAAAAACTTATGATGTCTGATAGCACTCTCTTGTACATTTAAGTTTGGGAAATGGGGAAGGACTCTTTCATTTCTGAAAGACAGCTCCTATGTGTTTTCAGAGCTTGACTTCAGTCCTCTCATGATGGCAACATGAGATGTTTTTGGTTTTGGAAGTGTTTCAGGCAAAAGGTGCCTCTGTCTGTGGCTTTGCTCTGGTCAGGGCTCCTTTCCGTGTCCTTGTGGTGCCATGCTGTCCTTGGCATGAACAGTGAGAACCAGGTGGGCATGCAGCCTGTCTGCCAGCCTGCTGAGCCCTGGCCCTTTCTGTGCATGCACAAAGCACTCACAACCTCTCAAAGATTTGGACAGATTGTCTGAACTCACAGGAAAGGTTGGGGTGGGGGGAAAACCAGAAGTAAATCTAGATCTTGATATTTACTGGTCCAGACCCACCATCTTTCCATCTCTTCTCTGCTTGAGAAAGTCCCCTTCTTCCTTTGCAGAGAGCATTTCCTTCTGCTTGGGGCTTCTTGAACAGTGGAATCACTGCTGCAGGTCACTAAGCCATGTCTGTCCCCTCCTGGCTGGGGAGCTACCAGTAAGCTCCCTCTCCCTGTGCTGGCCAAAAGATTAAGCTCCCTCCTTATTATGCTCTGTCTTCCTTTCATTGTGAAACTGATGCCAGATGAATTTTGGCTATGTCCCCATTGGCATGAGCTTTGTTTACAAAGTCCCCATTAAATGTCCGTGTGTAGGAGAAGTCGCAGCTGGATCTTTTCGGGAAGTCTTGGAGAGCAAGAAGGATGAAAAGCCATGCTGCCTTCCTAAGTGGAAGCTGGGGGAAAACTCCTGATGAAGAAAACATGAGCTCAGGGAGGGAGTGGCAGCTTCTCCCCAAGGGCTGATGAAGGATTGGGAGCACATACATGACCCATAGAAAAATATATTGGATGCCCGAGTCTGTCTTGCCTGTGGTACAAAGCTAGCAGGGCTAAGTCTGCATGGGCTGGAGTTAAGCCAAGAGATGTGTGCTTGGGATGCCTCAGCAACAGCAGCAGAGCTGCTGGAGCCTGGCACTGTGGTTTCAAAGCTAAATGCTCTCTGCAGTGCTGTGATCGATCAGAAAAGAGAAATGGAATGGCTTCAGGGTGGTGGGCAGCCATGTCTGCTCAAGAGTTTCCTGGGAAGCTGATGGTGATTGCCAGTGCCAGGTCAGCTCTCCTGGAGCTACTGCTCACAGCCAGCAGGATTGTGCAATGCCCGGACTGAGCAATGCTGCACCACGCCTGGGGCCTCTAGACATTGCTGTCCTACAGATAAATAACAGGGTTTGAGCTGCTGATGCTGCTTGTAACAACGTGAGTCAGGTTTTCCAAAGAGCATGGTACTGAGCTATGGGATAAACCAGCCCTGTGTTTAGGTGTCTGCTGGACTGCTGAGCTCCAGAGAAATGTTGGTACCCTGCTGCAGGAGCTGCATTTCCTTGGGTGCCATGGCTCATGTCTTGTGTCCAGGCCCAGCCTCCCTGGCCCTGAGCTGTATCCAGGGTGTGATGGCCCAGCTCCAGGTGACATCACACAGTCCTGGTGTGTCATCTTCCATGTGTGGTCTCACAGGGACCAAAGTGATGGCACTTGTGGGGAAGTTCCTGCCTGTACAGCTAGGTGACATCAGGCAGAATTGACTCCCTTGTGTGCCAAGTGATTTCTGCTTAGGACTGTATGTTTATTTTTAAGAAGGGAAGTACAGCTGTACACTTTTCACACTGCATCAGTACCGAGAAAAACCGCAGAGATGAACTGGTCACAGGACAAACCCCAAATCTTCTCTAAATGATTCCAGCTGTGCTTCTCTTTTTACATAACATTGTGGTGTAGCATTTTCACTCTTTTTCTGCTTTTCTTTTTGTTTATTTGTTTTTTGGTTTTGCTTTAGGCCACGGACAAGGTTCAGTGGCAAATTTCAGAGTAAGTGCTGCAAGCCCAGTTGGCTGCTCGCAGCCTTCTCCATGCCTACAACCAGCTAGTGAGCAAGACTGCTTCATGCATGCATTTGTGTATGGGGACCAGCTACTCTTTGTTCTGTTGTGTTTTCCCTTACCCTGTATCATATTTTTATTTCCCATTTCCTCCTTTTTTTGCTGTGACTTTTAAATGTTATGGATGGATGGATGGATGGATGGATGGATAGATGGATGGATGGATAATGCAAGGACTCCTTGTCTGTTTTTCCTCTTTTTTCTTTTTAAAATATGATTTAAAGAATTCACCATCACCACCTCTTCTTTCACCTAATGCTGCTAAGACAATTTACATGAAGCTGGGGTCTGGATGGTGGCTTTTAAGGTAATGGCTCCTAGAAAATCTGTGAAACCAGTAGGAATTTTGCCAAAACCATCTGCTCCCTTCCCTGTAGTAACAAATTTAATGGTCACCCAGTTTCTGAAACTGAAATTGAGTTATAATTGAGACCATCCTCACGGCCCCCTTCCACTCCCTGATGCAGCAGTAACCCTAACATAGTCCATACACATCCTCAGGGAGAGAAACATCTGCTGGGGTTCCCCTACCACCCTGCAAGCTGACCATGGACATAGAATGACAAGCTTGACTTTTTGGGCAACTTGTTATTTCTTTTCTCTGAGGAAAAGGCTGAAGTCCAGGTGAAAGATACTTAAATAGGCTGAGGATGATGTGGCTGGACAGTGCCAGGCAGAAAGGGACCTGGGGGCACTGGCTGACATGAACATGAGCCAGCAGTGTGCCCTGGTGGCCAAGAAGCCCAAAGGCTCCTGGCCTGTGTCAGGAGCAGTGTGGCCAGCAGGAGCAGGGAGGTCATTCTCCCCCTGCCCTGGGCACTGGTGAGGCCACACCTCGAGTGCTGTGTCCAGCTCTGGCCCCTCAGTTTGGGAAGGACCTTGAGACGCTTGAGCGCGTCCAGAGGAGGCACCGAGGCTGGAGCGGGGCTGGGAACACAAACCCTGTGAGGAACAACTGAGGGAGCTGGGGGTGTTCAGCCTGGAGAAAAGGACACTCAGAAGTGACATTATCACTCTCTGCAACTTCCTGAAAGGTGTTTCTAGTCAGGTGGGGTTGGTCTCTCTCTCCAGGCAGCAATGGACAGAACCAGAGGACACAGTCTCAAGCTGCACCACTGGAAATCCAGGTTGGATATTAGGAAAAAGTTTTTTATAGAAAGAGTGATAAAGTACTGGAATGGCCTGCCTGGGGAGGTGGTGGAGTCACCATCCCTGAATGTATTTAAAAAAAGACTGGATGTGTCACTCAGCACCAGGGCTCAGAACCACAGCTCAGTACCAGGGCTGGGCTAGACTCAATGATCTTGTAGGTGCCTTCCAACCTAGTGGTTCTGTGAATCTGTGAAATAAACCTTGTTTGCCTGGCTGCCACGGCAGCTGTGCCTTTGAATCATCTGCTTCTTTGGAGGGGGAGGAGTGACCATAAAATGGTCAGTAACCCTAGAGGGCAATGAGCTGTTTGGGATGCCAGTTGTGAAGGGTGGAGAGCTGCCTGGGCCCACCTCCTGCATGCTCTGGCCCAGGACCAGGCTGGACACTTCAAATCTTGCTTGTAGAAATGGTGGGAATTTGGATTCTTATTATTTGGGGTGTCTTCTGAAACTGCTGCACAAAGGTCCAAACTATTTGAACAGCAAGACTTTAGACTATTCCCTGTAACCTTTCCTGCCAACACAGAAAATTAAACTCTTTAGTTTTGTTTAGATAAAGTAAATTGTTATGGTTTGGGTTTTGGTTTGCATCTTAAGGTTGTGTATTTTACTATAGCCCATTTCTATGAATTTAACAGAAAATGTATTGAAACATCATCATTTGGAAAGAAGATTCCTCAGTAGTTTGGTTGGCTGTGACTGGGGCATGGAAACTTTTGCCTTTCAACAATTATTACCTGATCCAGGGTATTGTTGAAACTGAGGTTGAGTTGTCAGATTGTAAAGCTGCTCTACTACAATTTTCCAAATGAACCTAATCATTATCTTTGCAGTGTGGGAATGTATTGTTTGTCTTCAGATCTGCTAGATGAGACACAAAGACTGTTTGGCCCAGCCTGCAAGCCTGCTTAAGCCCTTAAAACTGATTTCAATGGAAATGGTCTGACTAAGCATCCTTTGAATGCCAGGGTATGGTGTTAGCTAAGAGGATGTAGAACATCCTGTCTGAAAGATGGCATCTAAAGCAGAACTGCAGTACCAGATAGCACTTGTGATGGACTCTCAAAAAGAGACATGGCTGGGGAGAGTGTGTGCTGTGAGGTCAGGCCAAACCAATGGGAATTCTTTCATATCACAAAAGAAGGTGCTGAAAGGGTAAGGAGAGGAAATGGCTTCCTAGGTTAAATAAGTTTAGTGGCCTGCATGAAAGTAAACCAGTGAGAGGGTGAAGTGCCAAAGCAAGATGAGACCAAAGTGATGATTTATCCTGTTCTGCAAACCATGGCTATTAAATGGGCAGAGGCTGGAAATGCTGCTGGCTGCTCTGTAGTGGTGCTGCATGACAGTGTCAGTGGGGATTGTTAAATCTCCTGAGTGCGCGCTCCTGGGAGGATAACATAAAATGCGAGTAGCACTCTGAGTTCATGAGAATTCAAACAAATGCTGAAGCTCTGCAAAGCTGTTTTATTTTCTTTGGCAAGATGGACTCATGAGAAGATATGAAAGTAAGGATCTTTTTGATGGAAGGGAACAAAACTCAGTGTTTCAGCCAAATTTATAATTTCCTTTGTAAAAAGAAGAAAATGTCTTCTATTATCTATTTTTCCCAGAGAAGGCAGGAAGAGGTGACTGAAGATTTAATTTGCAGGTTAGATGTTCAAGTTTTGTGTAGTTAGAAAGAAAAATGCTCTCAAATAAAGATACTTACAAGGTTTTGCTTACATTGTTCATAACATTGTATATCCTTGTTATGTCAGTCATGGTGAGAAATTTCTGTTTTTAAGACACCCAGCTGCTCAGCCAGGAGACTAAATCTCAAGCAATCAATGACTGCCTTCTCTGCATCCTGTCAATGTAAAAGATCTTAGTGTAAAGAGTGTAATTGAATGAGATGTATAGACTCATTGTGGAAAGAAAAGTTAATTTCTCAATTAAATTTATTCTGCATATTTTCAGGTGAGCAACTGAATTGACTTGTCACTCTGAAATGTTTATTTTTATGTCAGTAAAAGAATGCAATAAGAATAAATTTAGAGCATATGAAATTGAAATAACTAATTTAAAAAATAGATCAAAGCCAGAATTTAAAATATTTGATGTTGGGACAGGTTTATAGGTGTTAACCAGAGAGCATAAGCCTGGTAGATTATTTTCTTTTTGTTTTCCTACCTCGTGTGTGGCTGGAGTACTGTGGGAAGAGGATTACTTATGAGGGGAGAGGGCTGTTCAGCATATGGGCAGAAGGGTGTGTGACGCTTTTATAGCTGGACTTATCTCCAAACCTCTGTATTCCCATTTAGGGCCTGATCCCCAGAAACAGGATCTGTCCACTATCTGTGGTGCCTTTATGTGACCCATGTTCTCTTAGGTCCTAATATGAGGCATTCAGCAATTGAAAACCTGGTTTTGGAGATATTTTTAGATTCCCCCCCTCTTCCCTCTTCCTCCATGGTTCTTGTTCTCATAGCTTCTTAATCATTCTCCTCTGCCTTGGCTTCCTGAAAGGAGCCCATCTGCTCCCTTGCACTGCTTTCTGTCTGCACTGAAACCACAAAACTCAGATTAGGCTCTTCAAAAGCTTTACCAGGCTTCAGGAACTCCTGAAGCAAATCTGGGCCCGTTTTCATGCAAATCCAAATACCTTTTATGGTTTCGTTTCAACTTGACATTTTGATTTTGAGATTTTTTGAGCTTCTCAGACCCTACGGCTTTATGTGAAACCCAAAGGGCGTGAACTTACATGAACTAAAATGGAAAAAATATTCAGATGAACCCACTGAAAACTGAAACTATGTTCCCACAACTCTGCTTAATAAACTGCTCTGTTTTTCTCTTAATTGCAGAAGTGGTAACTAGGGTTCCACAGCTAGGAGCTGCAGCAAGGCTGAGTTTACAGTTTATGTGTATTGGGTATATTAAATAAGGATCCTGGTAAATCACAGGTGGTTTGTCCTCTTCCAACTGGCAGTCAGTAAATAGGGAACCTTCTCTACCTCACTGTGACCTGAGTAATGAGAAAATCCATGTTTTCCCCTGCCAGTGCTGCCACAGAAGTGATGTAAGCTTGTCACAGTGTCGCTTCCAGGAATAATTGCAGGGTGACCTCTACCTCAGTCAGCCCAGCTTGACCACGGTGGGGAAGGCCCGGTACTGCTCTGGCTGAGCACCTCCAGCACCTCTTCTGTTGTTTTTCCCAGCACATTATGGCTGTGCCAGCCAGGCTTAGGGGCATGACCAGATCCCATTGCCCATCTGCTGACCCCCCCACCATGAGCAGGGCACACCAGCTGTGGGACACATGCTGCTGATGGCAAATGGATGCACCAAGGCACTCATGGGTTGGTGCCATCCCCCTCCTCTGCTCAAGCTGCCCACCTTCCCAAGGGACAAATACCCCTGGGGATTGCCCCATGGAGGGGGCATGGGAATAGGAGGAGAGAGAAGGAGAAGGAGATATTCCTTGACTCAGGTATAGGTAGGGCTGCTGATGGGAGAGGGAGCAGTGTGTGCTCCAGTCAAGATTTAGCAGGTCATCAGGGCCCTGGTTCTCATGGTAGCAGCCAGTTTGGCCCCAGCTGACTCAAGCCTGGCTGCTCTGAGCAAAGAGCAGAACTTCCAGCATCACCACAGTGCCTTCCCTGTCCAACACACAGGGTTTCCAAAGCTGTTCAGATCTTTCTGACAGGACAAGATCATGCTGCTTCCCAGCCTGAGTGGCTGAGTTTGGTGCTAGGGAACTGTGTGAGATGCAGGTCGTGGAGGAAATGGAGCTTTCACAGGGCTCTGGTCACCTATGCTGTCAAGCTGTCTTGTTGGACATCAAAAACAGCATCAGGATCTGTGATCCAAATCACACGTCCTGTGTTACTGGTTAGTCCTGTGACTCAAAATGGCAAGGTCCTACTATCACAAAGGATTTTAGAAATTACACATGGTGCCATGGAATTCTTTTGCTGAGTTTTTCTCTGTAACTCTGAACCACAGCAACTTTTCTCTACCCTCTTAATTCAGCTTGTCAGATTGGTACACTCATCAAGGTCTGAGGACTGGCTCTCCAAGAAAGCTCCAAGATAGATGAGAAGAACTGGAAGCTCTTGGCACCCTTAAGTTCTCTGTCCTTTTGTCAAAGCTGCTATGGGACAGGAAATTCTGTCCTGGATGCTGCAGTGCACAACACTCTTCCCCACCCATGCCAAAACACAGAGGGCTTTCAAAAGGATTTTTAGCATTTGAAAAAAAAATTTGTGATACTGTGATGAACCTCTCCTCCTCGTTGTCTGGGTAGTCCAGACTGGTTTCCCTGCCAGAAAGGACACAGACAAATGCTCCCTGCAGGACAGGTGGGAGCAGAGGCAGAACTGTGGGAAATACAAGCCAAGCCTGAGGAGCTGTCCTCACTTCTGGGCTTGGTCCTGCACAGGAACCCTGCTCTGGGTTTATCCCTCAGGCTTCAAGCACAAGAAGATGATATGGTAGGCCTCATTAATGAAACAACTGGTAGCAGTGGGTGTTTACTTCTTCTTCCCTTTTTTTTTCTTTTTTTTAAATTAAAAAAAGCCTGAAAACCTTATGGGCAAAACTATTCTCAAGCTCTTACAGGGAAAAACCCCACAGCCTGTACCACTTCCATATACAGGAACGGTGGTGCACGACCTTTTGACACCAGGTTCCCAGTGAGACCTTACTGACTCAAGAATATGGAAAAACCACTGTGGGGCTGGGGCTGAGAATGAGACCGTGCTTGGCCCTGGGTTTTCACGTTTTTTAAGAAAATGTGTGTGTGGGAGTGAAGGTCTGCCATTTCAAAGCTGGGTCTGATTTTCTATGTCTGTGTCTATGGGAGAAGTGAGCCAATCCACACCTAGGAAAATGAAGCCTTTTGAAATGAAGCTTCCAAAACCATCAGTTAAGACTTTTTATGTTAATTAAAAGATTAATATAATTGAGTTAAAGAGCATGCAGATCACAGCAGCCTATTAGGGATGTACTATCTGCAGTTTACATATGGTTGCTCACTGCAAATGCCACATGTACTGTGAAGTGAAGAAGGTGGTGAGGTTAGTTATGGGTGGAGTGGAGCAAGTTGTCCTCATTAGTTATCTTGTGGTAAAAAACACAGTCACCTTATCTCTTCTAGGAATTTACTATGGGCTTGCTAATGCTTGGTAACCAGCTTGTTTTTCTGTTTTCTTTCAATCCTTTCCCACCAACTTCTCCTGCACTAGAGGCTTTGTTTCTGAGAGTTACCTGGCTTCCGCAACCACACTTTCTCCACATGAGGTCATTGCTGGGACTTACTGCTTCAGAGACCCTACAGCTGGTAATAGACACAAGGAATAAGTGACCTTCCCAGGGTGACAGGGGAAAGTGAACCTAGGCATTCCCAGTTAAGTTACTTACTTAGAAGTGGTTTATTTTGGGGTTTTTTCCATCTCTCCACATCACTCTCTGAGCCTTTTTCCCCAGGCCAAGCAGTTAGTCAATATAGGACACCTTTCTCTGTGACTTTAACACCAAAGTTTACATAGCTCCCTAGCAAACTGAATTACTTTTTTTTTTGTTTGTTTTGTTGTTTTTTTTTTGTTTTTTTTTTTTTTGTAATAGATGGGGTGTTAAAAAGAGCACTTAGTCTGTCATGGTATGGGGACAAAACCACTGATCAGTGTCTCTCCAGTAATATTCAATATACTTTGAACAAATCTGAGCAATGGTTGTGGCTTGACTTTCTTTCTAAGAGGTTTACAGACTCCCCATGGATGGAGAGAAAATATTGCTAAAACTGAAAAATAAAGCATTTGCTTTGGTCTCTGGCAGATATGAGAGAGTGCTTCCTTAAGAATGTTTACCAGACTTTCACTATGTTCAGCTCCTATCCTGAAAAGGTTTTGCATCATGAATTACATGTTTGTGAGAGAGCACATGGAGAATTTATTATATGAACATGGGCTTTTTTATTGTTCAAAGCTTCCTCTAGAGAAGAGGGCCATTAACCTTGACTGCTCCTCCTTTTATAAATATCAACCTGTTCACAAAAATTACATTGCATCCTGGAAGCTTGGTGAAGCATTGAACCCTAAAACAGCTTAGCACGACCAAAGCATGGCAAGAAGCAGAAACTTGGAGGATTTTAGGCATGTCTGGTTGTCATTTGTAACATCACAGTCATTGCTTTTGGCCAGGCTAGCAACACCTTGGAAGATGCTGAGGCAATTTCTGGCAGAGGAACGCTGCTGAGGACCATCCTGTCTGCTGGGTTCGATTTCAACAGGTTAGCAGAACAGATAATTTGACTTTTTTCTTTTCCTTTAATCTGAGTTTCCTGCAGGAGTTTCAGCTTGAACGTGCTATGGGTTGTACTATTGGAAAATGTGGTGCATGGCAGTTTTGGGTGAGTCTCACACTTTCCTTCAGGTGGTGGAGCCCTATGGGTTTAAAAGTTCTTTAATCAAAGCCATTAATATGTTTCCCAACTTCCCTTCCATCTGAATCACAGGGGTGCTTTTCTGTGTTGCTGATTTTAAGAAAAACCTTTTAAAATCATTAAAAGTGTTGTGTAGAACACCACCTGATAATTTTGCATTGGCATGAATGGTTGCAAAAAGGTGGACAACCATGTGCTGTTGGTCCATCTGGAGTATTTTGCTTTTTTTGTGTAGCCTTTTATTAACATTTGTCTGGAGCTTTGTATCTGCTTGGTAATGACAGATAATTTGTATAATGAGGAGTCTGCAGGATATCAGGGTGACAGGACAGGGTGGCTTCTGCTGACAAATGAAGTGGGCAACTCCCAGGAGAGTGGCCAGAGGAGATGGCTGCCTGGGGGTGTTTCAGGTGTAATGAGCTGATGAATATGGCTCCAGCGCTTCTTTTTGGGAATAGAGAAATGATGATGAGTAAGTGCTGAAAAGCAAAGCCCATGCACATGTCTATAAAAGTAGAGTGCACAATTTATACTCTTGATTCACTGGAACTCTGTTTTGAGAGGCAAGACCTCATCCTTTGGAGGTTTCAGCCATCTCAAAACAGTGCTGTGTCTCTGAGTGACATTTTATGCCTAGAAGAGGCCAACTGATGTTCTATTAAACAGCACTCAGAAAGATTAAGAGTTGTTTAGATTAGAAATCAGATCTCACCCACACATGGCAGGTTGCTTTTTGTTTAATGTTTCACTGTGAGTGCAAGAAGAGATTGTAGATGTTTATTTCTTGCAAAGATTTTGCACATCCTGCAATAGTTTATTATAGCTATAGCTGGCCTATCTGTGTTTTCTGAGCAAATTAGAAGGGGCTGGAAAAATCACAAACCACCAAAACAGTTGCTAGGGTAGGAGATGGAAATCTATAGCCTCTGAAAATGGAAAATGAGAAATTTCAGAGAATGGAAAGCATTTGTCAGTCAAAACGGAAGACATAATTCACTCAGCTTCACTGAGTTGACAAAAACTGCTGACTTGAGACACCTACTGGATCTTGTTTCTCCCCCCTGCTCTTAATTACTTTTGTTTTCATTAACTGGCTGACTGCAATGGAATGGAGCTCCCTCAGCTTTATGTGGAAGAAGCTGAGGGCTGGCCTGTGTTAACAGGGAACACGGTTTTTTATTGCAATGAAAATTTTAGCACAGGTGTGAAAAAGCATACAATGATGTGTGTTTACCACATATATTGATTTATCAAAAAGTTTGCTTCTCTGGTTTTTTTTTAAGGCTCAACACTGGATGCAATTTCTTTTGTTTGACTTGTCCAAACATCTTTGGCTCAAGTTTCCAGCCATTATTTTTCTAGAGAGTCGATGAGGAGGAGAGGAATCATGTGGTTCTTGCTTTGGACAGACCTTTGTGCTGCATTTTCTGGGCATGATGTGGGATGGTTTTAGTCTGAGCTGGGCTGTGACACTCAGCCATATCTGTCCCCTGATTATGTATCCCTAAGTGTCCTGGTGGTAGCAATGATATGTTCAGAATTAATATTCTTCAGAGAAAAGTGACCTGAAAACTTGTTTGTTCCCTGCAGGGTAGGAAGATAGCCCATAGATTTGACATGCTCAGGAGCATGTTCAGTTCCTTCCACTGTCCTGGTTATAATTTTGGCTCTCCATGTTAAGGTGCCTCTGCTCCCAGAGGTGGAGGCAGAAGCTCAGCTATCACTGGGCTGTAGCCCTCTAACCCCTAGCACCAAACACGTCCTGCAGAACAAATATTTTCCTGCTCTTCTTTACAACCCATTGCAACTCCATAGCAGATATGTTCCTCTTTCAAAGTCACTCAAGTCTATACAAATTTTTGGGAAATGGCACCATCTTCTACTTTAAGCATGTCCCAGGAGGTCTTAACCAGTAATTAGGGTTATTTTTGCAGATGGCTCAATACAGTGCTGTACTGTGTGTCGCAGTCACTGAACCGTCTCCAAAATGTTTGCCAAATTTTCCTCTGTGCGGGGCTGACTCTTGACAGGAGTGCTCACCTTGCCCTCATATTCTCTGGTCTGGCTCTGTGTCTGATTGGCCTGAAGAGCCAATAAGTGGCTGTTCAATAAGTGCTAAGCACTGCTCAGCTTTTGCTGTGCTGAGTCTCTGTAAGCACTACATGCCCACCTTCATTCCCATGTCATTTCCTCTCCCTAAAACAGTGGGGCACCACACAATGTTCATACAGCTGGGTAGTTTTGTTCTCAAAAGCCCCCTGGCATCCCTCTCACCCTAGCGTTTGCCCAGCAGCAGTGGAAGCCCAGGTACCCTGCCCACAGAGCAGAGCTGGCCACTGTCACAGTGGAAATCCAGGTGGTGCCGCCTCTCAGCAGCTCCTGCTGCTGCACAGGCACACAACTACCATGGCACGGGGTTGCGATGTGCTTCTCCCTAATCCACTTCCAGGGTGGGTGAAACCTGGCTTCCTACAGCTCTGTGTTCAGTGGTTTGCTGGGCTGGGCTGGGACACAGCAGGTGCCAGCTGAGGTGGCTCCTGTGCCAGAGAGGTCAAGGGTTCAGAGAGTAAGTCCTGTGAGGAGTGGCTGAGGGAGCTGGGGGTGTTTAGCCTGGATAAAGAAAGCTTGGGGGAGACCTTACCAGTCTCTATAATCCCCTGAAAGGAGGTTGTGGGGGTTCTTTTGGAGAAAAGAAGAAACCTCACAACTTTATAAAAGTTGTAAAGCTCGGTATGTTTTTATTATGACGCGCGACGGACACATGCAGAGGAAATTCTCCTCAAAAGGGCATGCGTATCCCTGAGGATTTCAGGTCTCCTTTTATCCCCCTTCCAAATGCATATGCATACAGTTTCACAAT